>JAHCLQ010000805.1:155000-310559 GCA_023678885.1 Pogostemon cablin
TTCGGTGGGGCGTGCAAAGTTTCGTGCCGAACGGACGTCCAAATCGACGGGTATCATAAACTTTGCCTCCTAGGGAATTTCAATATCTAATGTTGTCACTTGGGTCTCGCCTGTGAATGATATGTTAATTATTCAAAAGCAGTAGGTCGAAGCCAGAGTCACAAAAATTTTTAATTACAATTCTAATAGGAGCAACCAAAATGCGAAAATACCACCTATCTAGATAACAAATGCTCGAATCTAATTACATGCATAACAATGGAATTAATTAAGCTATACGGGGAAGGTAGGGCACCCTCAAAGAGCGCTTCGTTCCGGGCCTTATAAATGAGGAAAACACTGCCGTAAAGGGCGAGCGTCCACCTCCTCCTTTCTCAAACGTGCACACGTTGGTCCTTGCTGAGCCACTTTAAGCCGGCCATCAAAGCGGTAACCTGTCTCCTCCACTCCACTTCATTTCTAACTCAGTTCCAGACATACTTCGTGAATGGGCATCCAAAGAAGAGATGGTCTCTTGTCTCAGGGGCACCAACATAAAACACGCATTCTATCGGGCCTTCATATTGCCTCTATCTTTCCATGGTAAGCAGATGATTCCTCAGGGCAATCCACATCCTGAACGAATAATTCTGAGGAACTCACGGACTCCACAGCTTCTTGTAGATAAACTGTACTGGTTCAATGGTGGCAGCAAGCCAGTACAGTTTGCATACAAGAAGCTTTCCCATCTCCGAACACGACGCAAATGAGGTGACAATATCATCTCCGATCCGTGCTCGAACTCTATCCCTCGCACGAAGAATATCCTTCCACACTATTGAGGCGCTGTAATTAACCTCAACATCCCAACACGAAGAGGTCTGAAGATAAATGGTATTAATCCACTTAATCTAAATAGACTTCTTCTCCAGATGTACATCCCACAACACTCCGTAGAGGGCTACATCGTTCAAGAGATCGAAACCCCTAAGTCCCAGGCCACCTTGTTCCTTAGGAAGGATCACCCCCTCCCAATGAACTGCACCCCTCGTGGTTCCCCAAAGGAATTTCTGGATCATACACTCAACTCTGTCAACAATTCTCTTGGGGATCTTCACCATAGAAATCCATAAGTTCATCACCCCATACACTACCGACCGAATGAGCTCCAGTCAGCCTGCATAGGAGAGAAATGCGTGGACCAGCCCCTGATCAAATTGGAAATCTGAGTGATGAGAGGCTCGAAGGAAGACTCCCGAAGTTTGCTTCCCTGTAGCGGTACTCCGAAATAGCGCACGGGAAAGGTGCCTTCCTGAAAAGGCAATACTTCATGGATCCCTTGTTCTTCAGCCTCCGGAACACCAGCCATAAACAAGTGAAATTTATCCGTGCTTACTTCCAAGCCTGACATTCTAGCAAAAAGATCTAGAGCCTTAGTAACAACTTCTACAGAGGAGTGGTTGCCATAGGCAAAGATGATCAGGTCGTCAGTGAATGCCAGGTGAGTAATGCCTACTTTAGCACAATGCCGAGAGTGATGCTTGTAGTTCTCTCTCACAGTAAGTCTCCTGAAGAGACGAGAGAAGTAATCCATGCAGAGAACAAAAAGCAGGGATGACAGAGGGTCCCCTTGACGCAAGCCCCTCTTACCATCGAAGTATCCCTCTTGAGTGCCATTGACAAGGATGGAGAATGAGGTGGTGGTGACGCATTCCATGATCCATCCTATCATACGCAGGGGAAACCTCAACCCTGTAAGAACTCCACGCAAGAATCCCCAGTCCACTAAATCATAAGCCTTCTTGATATCAACTTTAATTGCTATCTTCTCCACATACGATGTCTTGCCCATCCATAATTCTTCATGATTTCCTGAGCAAACATCACGTAGTCTCTCATCCTTTGATTTTTTACAAATCCAAAGTGATTTTTAGCAACCAGCCCATCCATGAGATCCATCAGGCGTCCCACAATGGCTCTAGAGATAATCTTATAAAGTACATTGCAGCACTAGATTGGGCAAAAATCTCGTACTGTAGGATCGTGCTTTCCTTTTGGGATGAGTGTAATAAACGTAGCAATCATCTGTTGCAGCAATTGCCCGGATTGGAAGAATTCCTGGACAGCGATCACAACATTTGATCCTACTACATCCCACGCATCCTGGAAGAAGGAGGTCGTGTATCCATCTGGTCCAGGAGCCTTGTCACCATTCATTCTCCACACGACACCCTTAATCTCCTCGGCCGTAATAGGCGCTACAAGTTCCTGCGCTTGCTGATCACTCAGCAAAGCACCCCACTCGAACACACTATCATCAATCTCATCACAATCACCTGCAGTGCCCAGTAAGTCCTTGTATAACGTGAGAAATTCTCCAACGACTTCATCTCGGGAGGAAGTATGCTCGGATTTGGTACGTATGGAGGGAATGACATTCCTTACGCTATTAGACTTAATCTTCTTGTAGAAAAACTTTGTAGGTTTATCCTGACTGATCAAATACTCTGCCCTGGCCATCTGAGAAAAGAATAGATGCTCGGCGTGGCAAAGGAAGTCGACCTTCTTTGCCGCCTCACGAACTCTGTCCCATTTCTCAGTGTTACCTAGATCAGCATGGCTCTCTAGCTGAAGGCTGTGAAGCTCCGCTCTAGCTCTCTCTGCTCTCTCAACAATTTGGCCGAAGTCCTTTTTGCCAAGAAGACGTAACTTTGGCTTGAGAAGTTTCAGCCTGCGGCATACACTGAATTGAGCAGTACCCCAAACGTGCGAGTCCCATACCTCACGCACAGTATCTAGGTAACCACTGCTAGTCCTCCACATGTTCACATATCTGAACGGTCTACCTTTCGAGTGCTTGTTGTGAAATACAGATGCTAGTGCAGGGCATTGGTCTGAGGTGGCCCCCATGGGCAGGAATTCAGACTCCACTACACCTGAATTGAGATTCCAGTTTGAATTCACCAGCACTCTATCTATTTAACTCCATGTCCTGCCATTCGTCCAGGTCAAGAAGCACCCCTTAGATTTAGCATCATCCAACCCCAATTCAACACATAACTCCTCAAAATTGACCCTGCACCAGTTCCGATAAGACGGACCAATTATAGAACGCTCTTCCGACTTCCTGACACAGTTAAAGTCTCCTAGGATCATCCAAGAAGAGTTAATTGTAGGGACAACCGAAGAGAGATGACACCATAGCCTACGCCTGTCAACAACGCCATTACGGGCATACACAACACTGATGTAGAACTCCTATTGAGAAATCAAATAGCGAACCAAACCAGAGATACATTGCTCATGGAGCACAACATTACTAACAGAAATTAAAGTAGAATCCCACGCAACCACAATCTATCCACCATCAACAACATCAAAATTATTCACAATATTCCAACCAGGAATAATTCTACCCACTAAGTCCACCACATTATCAACAGATAATCTAGTTCCAAGAAATCCAACAAAAAACACTTTATGTTTGCGAACTAACCTGCGGGCTGCTCGCTGCGCACGAGGGGCTGAAAGCCCTCGTACATTCCATGTTAAGATCTTCATCGACGACCTTTGGGGCAAGAGCCCCTGTCTCGTCCTGGCCCATTGCCCTTATCTGGTGGTTCCTGGATAGTGATTCCAGGTCTGTGTTTGCATCCATCAGCCCTCGGCGGGGAACTGGGAGGAGAGGAACGTCCCGATCGCCCTACGGCCTCCTTATCTTCTTCTTCCATTTTCGATGCCCAAGTTTTCTTAGTGTTAACTTGAGCGGGCTATTTTCCATCACGCCTGTTGATCCTCCAGTCATTAGGATCTAGGTCATCTAGGATTTGGTACTTCCCAGATGAAATAGCCTCAACCGGATCGTTGGTAGATGGAGGAGCAGTTCCAATTTTCTTCCTGCTTCTACTTCTTGCCTTCTTCTTTTTACTATTTTTCGAGCCAACATGCTAAAAACCCTCTTCATCGACTCCTTCATCCACGTGTGAACTTCTGTGGAATTTCCTTCTCCCCCTTTATCTCTGCTATCCTCGACGTCACAATCGCCTATCAAGTGGCCAAACTTTTTGCACTTGGTACAATACGCTGGGAGGCGCTCGTAAAGCACAGATTGCGTATAGTTTGCCCCGCGGTAGTTGAAGGTGACCTCCTTCGGGAGCTCCTACGAGACATCAATATCAACACGCACTCGAACAAACAATACCTTATCAACTTTAACCAAGGTATCGTCTACCATAATGGGCCGACCGATCCGAGAAGCAACCTTGCTGATGTGGTTCCTCGACCACAACTCCAATGGAAATGACGGGAGATAAATCCAGACTGGCACATGGGAGATTTCCCGGTCATCAACCTGAAAAGCTCTTGGGAGCCTTTCAAGCATGAGGTGTCGTTCCCAGATAGAGTGAAGAGCTTTATCCAGCACCTTCTGTAAATCCTCCTCTGAGCAAAGACGAAAGATAATCCATCCAGACTGATGCATGACGATGGTGTACTTAACGCCCCAGGAGCGGCAGATGGCATGGAGAGCCTGCATCCCCAGGAATCATCCCTAAAAGTACCCCACCAGCATGAATTTCCAAGTATCAGAATCATCCTTTGGATCCAGATAGGCTACTCCATCATAGGGTGCGATGTATTTGAGTTTCCTATCCGAATCAATGTTGTTCTTGTTGACAAACTTGGAGTAGTCAATCGGTTCCTTGGGAGTGGAACCCTTTCCCGAATCACCCTGCCCCTTGTACTATAATCGCTGATTACCGCCCAGTTGCCTGGGCCCTACTGACATGCCCTCACTCAGGAGAGCGTTGCCTGAAGCCTGCCGAGTACTCCCGCCCGTGCCTGGCGTGGCCTGCCGAGCAGGGGAGCTAGAAACACGCGCGGAGACATCCTGCCAAAAAGTTCCTTGCGCCTGCCGTGAGCTGAACCCTGCCTGCCGAGAACCATTGGCATTTTCAAGAGCCACACTAATCTGTCGAGAGGAATCGATAGGCCCATCTTCATGCGGAGTCTCAGCGCCAGCTCATCGGGAGTCTCCACCAGGCTGTCAAGAAGGCGAGGTTGAAGGGGACTCAACATCAAGCCTGCGCCGAGTGCCCGGAGTTGCGCTACATCTCCCATCAGCCGATACTTTCTTCTTAGGACTAGGTTTTGAACAATAGGAACAACGGGGTTTGACTTCTCCATGTCTGTATCCAGGAGACCCCGTGTGGGGCTATCCGACATGAAAACATCAGGAGTATCCGCCACCACGAGAGCCATGGAATCCACGTTAACCTCTGTTTCCATCTACGTCCGGTCAGCCACTATGGACCGCGCCAAGGCAATGCCATCATCCGGCGATGGATTGTCCACCAAGATTGCCTCCTTTTGAGTTTTCTTTCTCTCAATTACCTTTGAACGATCCTTCACCAATTTGAACGAGTCATCTCCTACACGCACATCCGTCAACGCCTTGGTAGGCGTCTTACTCCTCGATTTCTTTCCCATGAAAGGAGAAATCTAGGTGGATTGCATGAACGAAGGATGCCTCTCTAACATCGCCGTGGGGAGTAGTGTGATCAGACCGGTCGTTGATGGCAAGCAGCACTGGCAACAGCGAGGAGGAAGGAGGATGAACGACATTGAAGGATGATCAACGGGGCTGAAGGTGAGAGGTGCCAACAGCCACAAGTTTGCTTGCGGAAAAAGTTTGAGAGCAAAATTTTGGAACCCTAGTTCTGAAAATTTTTGCACGTGCAATGACTCTCTTTTTTTAGTTGGGTCTCGCCTGAAAATACATATATAGGAAGGCGTGTGCTTAATCAAGGGGTTGGCAAGGGTGATGTGTAGACACGTGGGCATCGGCTGCCAAGCACCAAGTCCATAGGTAGGCACGTGGCCGTGCTCCATTTGGGTCTCCGGCTGGGTACTTTTCCTGTGATTGTCGGTGAGTTCCCGACGACACTTTCGGTGGGGAATTTTTCCAGAAGATTCCTCCAGCGTGTCCCACACTCGACTTGGGCATCCCCTGGCATGCCCAGCACCCGACGTGGGCTTCCCTTGTCCGGTTCAATGTCTGAGCATCCCTGTATGTTCCCTTTTGATCAGATGGCCAACGTGGCTAGTGTTTCTTTGCATCTAGCAGGTCGTGCTCGTGTTACCTATTCTTCGTCTAGCCTTCCTTGCAGATTTTCTCTGTGGGGTGGTTTGGTAATGAGATTCGTACCCAAGCATTGTGTACGTGATGGTGCGTGAGTGGTGAAGGGCTTGATCGAGCGCATCGTGTCCCTGCTACGGAGGAGAAGGCGCCGCGCAACAGCCTCCTCAATAGTTGGCACGAGAGCTGTTAGCCTCAGCCATCATCGGTTTTCCTGTGCTGAATTCCCATTGAGATGGCAATTGTCCATATAATTAGTCATTTTCCACCTTGCACTGCTGCTCCATCTGAAAATACGATGCGGGGGGACGTCAGGGCCCATATTATGCCTCACAATTCGAGAACCTTTAAGGATGCTTGGTCTGTCGGGCCACGACACGATGCTCAAATTCTCAATTACGGAGCACAGAGCGACCACGAGGCCATGGTGCCTCCATCATCCACGTAGAGAAAATTCAATGCTCCTTGCGAACGACCGTCATGCGTGCCTTGGTCCGAGTGCCCTGTGGCCCGGATCATTCCATTCTGGCGTCGATGAAGAATGCTACCTGGTTGATCCTGCCAGTAGTCATATGCTTGTCTCAAAGATTAATCCATAGATGTGTATGGACTAATTCAGACAGTGAAACTGCAAATGGCTCATTAAATCAGTTATAGTTTGTTTGATGGTACCTACTTCTCGGATAACTGTAGTAATTCTAAAGCTAATACGTGTGACAAACCCCGACTTCTGGAAGGGATGCATTCATTAGATAAAAGGTCGACACGAGCTCTGCTCGTTACTGCGATGATTTATGATATCTCGACGGATCACACGGCCCTCGTGCCGGTGATGCATCATTCAAATTTCTACCCTATCAACTTTCGATGGTAGGATAGTGGCCTACCATGGTGGTGACGGGTGACGGAGAATTAGGGTTCGATTCCTGAGAGGGAGCCTGAGTAAAGGCTACCACATCCAAGGAAGGTAGCAGACGCGCAAATTACCCAATCCTAACACGGGGAGGTAGTGACAATAAATAACAATACCGGGCTCTTCAAGTCTAGTAATTGGAATGAGTACAATCTAAATCCCTTAATGAGGATCCATTTGAGGGCAAGTCTGGTGCCAGCAGCCACAGTAATTCCAGCTCCAATAGCGTATATTTAAGTTGTTGCAGTTAAAAAGCTTGTAGTTGGACTTTGGGTTGGGCCGGCCGGTCCGCCTTCCGGTGTGCACCGGTCATCTCATCCCTTCTGCCGGCGATGCACTCCTGGTCTTAACTGGCCGGGTTGTGCCTTCGGCGCTATTACTTTAAAGAAATTAGAGTGCTCAAAGCAAGCCTACACTCTGGATACATTAGCATGGGATAACATTATAGGATTTCGGTCCTATTACGTTGGCCTTCAGGATTGGAGTAATGATTAACAGGGACAGTCGGGGGCATTCGTATTTCATGGTCAGAGGTGAAATTCTTGGATTTATGAAAGATGAACAACTGCGAAAGCATTTGCCAAGGATGTTTTTATTAATCAAGAACGAAAGTTGGGGGCTCGAAGACGATCAGATAATGTCCTAGTCTCAACCATAAACAATGTTGACTAGGGATCGGCAGATGTTGCTTAAAGGAATCCACCGACACTTTATGAGAAATCAAAGTCTTTGGGTTCCGGGGGGAGTATGGTCGCAAGGTTGAAACTTAAAGAAATTGACGGAAGGGCACCACCAGGAGTGGAGCATGTGGCTTAATTTGACTCAACACGGGAAAACTTACCAGGTCCAGACATAGTAAGGATTGAGAGACTGAGAGCTCTTTCTTAATTCTATGGGTGGTGGTGCATGGTCGTTCTTAGTTGGTGTAGCGATTTGTCTGGTTAATTTTGTTAACGAATGAGACCTCAGCCTGCTAACTAGCTATGCAGAGGTATCCCTCCGCGGCATGCTTCTTAGAGGGACTACAACCTTTTAGGCTACGGAAGTTTGAGGCAATAATAGGTCTGTGATGCCCTTAGATGTTCTGGGCCGCATACGCGCTACACTGATGTATTCAATGAGTTTATAGCCTTGGCCGACAGGCCCGGGTAATCTTTGAAATTTCATCGTGATGGGGATAGATCATTGCAAAAATTGTTGGTCTTCAACGAGGAATTCCTAGTAAGCACGAGTCATCAGCTCGCGTTGACTACATCCCTGCACTTTGTACACACCGCCCGTTGCTCCTACCGATTGAATGGTCCGGTGAAGTGTTCAGATCGAGGCGACATGGGCGGTTCGCCGCCCGCGACGTAGCGAGAAGTCTACTGAACCTTATTATTTAGAGGAAGGAGAAGTCATAACAATGTTTTCGTAGGTGAACTTGCGGAAGGATCATTGTCGAAACCTGCAAAGCAGATTGCGAACACGTTCAGAAACACCCGAGTTCCACATCGTCGGCTAACCCCACGCTAGAAAAAGAGAGTCATTGCATGTGCAAAAATTTTCTGAACTAGGGTTCTAAAATTTCGCTCTCAAACTTTTCCCGCAAGCAAACTCGCGGCTATTGGCGCCTCTTACCTTCAGCCCCATTCATCTTCCTACAATGCCGTTCATCCTTCTTCCCCATCCCTGTTGTCGGCGCTTCTCGCCATCAATGACCGATTTGTTCACACGACTCCCCACTGCGGTGTTAGAGAGGCATCCTTCGTTCATGCAATCTGCCTAGATTTCTCCTTTCATGGGATAGAAATCGAGGAGTAAGATGCCTTCCAAGGCATTGACGGATGTGCGTGTGGGAGATGACTCGTTCAAATCGGTAAAGGATCGTACAAAGGAGATTGAGAGAAAGAAAACTCGAAAGGAGACAGTCTTGGTGGATAATCCATCGTTGGATGATGGCGCTGCCTTGGCGCGGTCAATAGCGGCAGATCGGACGGAGATGGAGATAGAGGTTAACGCGGATTCCATGGCTCTCGTGGTGGCGGATACTCCTGATGTTTCTGCGTCAGATAGCCCCACACGGGGTCTCCTGGATACAGACATGGAGGAGTTAACCCCCGTTGTTCCTATTGTTCGAAACCCTAGTCCTAAGAAGAAAGTCTCGGCAGATGGGAGATGAAGCACAACTCTGGGAACTCGGCACATGCTTGATGTTGAGTCCCCTTCAACCTCGCCTTCTCAGTAGGCTGGTGGAGACTCTCAGCGAGCTGGCACTGGGACTCGGCATGGGGATGGGCCTACCGATTCCTCTCGGCAGATTATTGTGGCTCTTGGAAATGCCGATGGTTCTCGACAGGTGGGGGTTGGCTCTCGGTAGGCATAAGGAACCTCTTGACAGGACGTCAACATGTGTGTTTCAGGCTCTCCTGCTCGGCAAGCCGCACCAGGCGCGGGCAGGAGTACTTGGCAAGCTTCGGGCGATGCTCTTATGAGTGAGGGCACGTCGGCAAGGCCCAGGCGACTGGGCGGTAATCAGCAATTCCAGCGCAAGGGGCAGGGTGATTCGGGAAAGGGTTCCACTCCCAGGGAACCGATTGACTACTCCAAGTTTATCAACAAGAATAACATTGATCCGAATAGGAAACTCGAATACATCGCACCCTGTGATGGAGTAGCCTATCTGGATCCAAAGGATGATTCTGATGCTTGGAAATTCACACTGGTGGGTTACTTTTCAAGATGATTCCTGGGGATGCAGGCTCTCTATGCCATCTGCCGCTCCTGGGGTGTTAAGTACACCATCATCATGCATTAGTCTAGATGGATTATCTTCCGTCTCTGCTCAGAGGAGGATGTATGGAAGGTGCTGGATAAGGCTCCTCACTCTATCTGGGAACGATACCTCATGCTTGAAAGGCTCCTGAGAGCTTTTCATTTTGATGACCGAGAAATCTCCAATGCGCCGATCTGGATTCATCTCCCGTCGTTTCCATTAAAGTTGTGGTCGAGGAACCAAATCAGCAAGGTTGCTTCTCTGATTGGTTGGCCCATTATGGTAGACACTACCTCAGTTAAAGCTGATAAGGTATCGTTTGTTCGAGTGCGTGTTGATATTGATGTCTCGTAGGAGCTCCCAAAGGAGGTCACCTACAACTACTGTGGGGTAAACTATACCCAATCTGTGCTTTACGAGCACCTCCCAGCGTATTGTACTAAGTGTAGAAAGTTTGTCCACTTAGTAGGCGATTATGACGTCGTGGATGGCGGAGATAAGGGGGAGAAGGAAATTCCACAGAAGTCTACCCATGTGGATGAAGGAGTCGATGAAGAGGGATTTTAGCTGGTTGGCTCAAAAAATAATAAAAAGAAGAAGACAAGAAGTAGAAGCAGAAAGAAAAAGGGAACTGTTCCCCCACCTACCAACGAACCGGTTGAGGCTATTTCATTTGGGAAGTACCAAAACCTAGATGACCTAGATCCTGATGACTGGAGGATCAACAGGCGTGATGGGAAACAGCCCGCTCAAATTTACACTAAGAAAACTTGGGCATCGGAAATGGAAGAAGAAGATAAGGAGGCAGTAGGGCGATCGGGATGCTCCCCTCCTCCCAGCTTCCCACCGAGGGCTGATGGACGCAAATTCGGACCTGGAATCACTATCCAGGAACCGCCGGATAAGGGCAATGGGTCAGGATGAGGCTGGGGCTCTTCTTCCAAAGGTCGTCGATGAAGATCTTAACATGTAATGTACGAGGGCTTGTAGCCCCTCGTGCGCTGCGAGCAACCCACAGGTTAGTTCGCAAACATAAAGTGTGTTTAGTTGGATTTCTTGAAACTAGATTATTTGCTGATAATGTGGTAGACATAGTGTGTAGAATTGTTCCTAGTTGGAATATTGTGAATAATTTTGATGTTGTTGATGGTGGATGGATTGTGGTTACGTGAGATTCCACTTTGATCTTTGTTAGTAATGTTGTGCTCCATGAGCAATGTATCTCTGGTTTGGTTCGCTATTTGATTTCTCAATATGAGTTCTACATTAGTGTTGTGAACGCCCGTAATAGCGTTGTTGACAGGCGTAGGCTATAGTGTCATCTCTCTTCGGTTGTCCTTACAGTTAACTCTCCTTGGAGGATCCTGGGAGACTTTAACTGCATCAGGAAGCCGGAAGAACGTTTTGTAATTGGTCCATCTCATTAGAACTGGTGCAGGGTTGATTTTGAGGACTTGTGTGTTGAATTGGGGTTGGATGATGCTAAGTCTAAGGGGTGCTTCTTCACCTGGACGAATGGCAGGACATGGAGTCGAATTGATAGAGTGCTAGTTAATTCGAGCTGGAATCTCAGTTCAGGTGTAGTGGAGTCCGAGTTCCTACCCATGGGGGCCACCACGGACCATTGCCCTGCACTAGCATCCATGTTTCACATCGAGCACTCGAAAGGTAGACCGTTCGGATATGTGAAAATGTGGAGGACTAGCAGTGGTTACCAGGATACTGTGCGTGAGGTATGGGACTCGCACGTTTGGGGTACTGCTCAATTCAGTGTATACCGTAGGCTGAAACTTCTCAAGCCAAAGTTACGTCTTCTTGTCTAGAGGGACTTCGACCACATTGTTGAGAGAGCAGAAAGGGCTAGAACGGAGCTTGGCAGCCTTCAGCTAGAGAGCCATGGTGATCCAGGTAATACTAAGAAATTGGACAGAGTTCGTGAGGTAGCAAAGAAGTTCGACTTCCTTTGCCACACCGAGCATCTATTCTTTTGTCAAATGGCCAGGACAGAGTATTTGATCAATCAGGATAAACCTACAAAGTTTTTCTACAAGAATATTAAGTCCAATAGCGTAAGGAATGTCATCCCCTCCATACGTACCGAATTCGGGCACACTTCCTCCCGAGATTAAGTCATTGGAGAAAATTTCTCACATTCTACAAGGACTTACTGGGCACTGCAGGTGATTGTGATGAGATTGATGATAGTGTGTTCGAGTGGGGTGATTTGCTGAGTGATGAGCAAGAGCAGAAACTTGAGCACCTATTACGACAGAAGAGATTAAGTGTGTCGTGTGGAGAATGAATTGTGACAAGGCTCCTAGACTGGATGGATACACGGCCTCCTTCTTCCAGGATACGTGGGATGTAGTAGGATAAGATGTTATGATCGCTGTCTATGAATTCTTCCAATTCGGGCAGTTGCTGCGATAGATTAATGCACGTTTATTACACTCATCCCGAAAGGGAAGCACGATCCCACAGTATGAGATTTCTACCCAATCTTGTGCTGCAATGTACTCTATAAGATTATTTCTAGAATCATTGTGGGACGCCTGACAGATCTCATGTATGGGCTGGTTGCTGAAACTCACTTTGGATTTGTAAAAAATAGAAGGATGAGAGACTGCGTGATACTTGCTCTGGAAATTATGAAGAATTATGGATGGGCAAGACATCGTATGTGGAGAAGAATGGCAATCAAAGTTGACATCAAGAAGGCTTATGATTCAGTGGACTGGGGATTTTTGCGTGGAGTTCTTACATGTTTGAGGTTTTCCCTGTGTATGATAGGATGGATCATGGAATGCATCTCCACCACCTCATTCTCCATCCTTATCAATGGCACTCCAGAGGGATACTTCAATGTTAAGAGGGGCTTGCGTCAAGGGGACCCTCTGTAGTCCCTACTTTTTGTTCTCTGCATGGATTAATTTTCTCGTCTTTTCAGGACACTTACTGTGAGAGAGAACTACAAGCATCACTCTCGGTATTGTGCTAAAGTAGGCATTACTCATTTGGCATTCGCTGATGACCTGATCATCTTTGCCTATGGTAATCGCTCCTCTGCAGAAGTTGTTGCTAAGGCTCTGGATCTTTTAGCTAGAATGTCAGGCTTGGAAGTAAGCACGGATAAATCTCACTTGTTTATGGCAGGTGTTCCGGACGCTGAAGAACAGGGGATCCGTGAGGTATTACCTTTTTCAGGAAGGCACATTTCCCGTGCGCTATTTGGGTGTACTGCTACAGGGAAGAAAACTTTGGGAGTCTGTCTTCGAGCCTCTCATCACTCAGATATCTAATTTGATCAGAGGCTAGTCCACGGATTTGCTCTCCTATGCAGGCCAACTGGAGCTCATTCGGTCAGTAGTGTATGGGGTGATGAACTTCTGGATTTCAATGGTGAAAATCCCCAAGGGAATTGTTGACAGAGTTGAGCGTATGATCTGGAAATTCATTTGGGGAATCACGAGGGGAGCAGTTCGTTGGGGAGAGGTGATCCTTCCTAAGGAACAGGGCGGCATGAGACTTAGGGGTTTCGATCTCTTGAACGATGTAGCCCTATGCGGAGTGTTGTGGGATGTACATCTGGAGAAGAAGTCTATTTGGATTAAGTGGATTAATTTATCTTCAGACCTCTTCGTGCAGGGATGTTGTGGTTAATTATAGTGCCTCAGTAGTGTGGAAGGATATTCTTTATTCGAGGGATAGAGTTCGAGCACGGATCGGAGATGACATTGTCACCTCATTTGCGTCGTGTTCGGAGATGCATAAAAATGGCAAGAAAATGCTCACTTCAAGGATTTCTTGACCTAGCTCGCGGAGTGAAATCAGGTCTGCACTGTGTGTTTTTAGTGACTCTATGGCGCAAACTTCGTAGCAGTTATATACTCTGAAAACATGTTCTCCAACTACATACTCAAGTCTAATAACTAATTTGACCATAAAAATGGCAAGAAAATAATCATTTCTTGAAGTTCTTGACCTGGCTCACGAAGTAGAATCAGCTCTGCACTTTTACTTTTTAGTGACTCTATGGCGCAAGATTCCTATCATTTTTATACTCTAGAAACATGTTCTCCTACTATATTCTCATGTCTAATAACTAATTTCACCATAAAAATGGCAAGAAAATGCTCACTTCAAGGAGTTCTTGACTTGGCTTGCGGTGTAAAATCAGCTCTACACTGTGTGTTTTTAGTGACTCTATGGCGCAAACTTCGTTGCAGTTATATACTTTAAAAACATGTTCTCCAACTATATACTCATGTATAATAACTAATTTGACCATCAAAATGGTATGAAAATGCTCACTTAAGGGAGTTCTTGACCTGGCTTAGGGAGTAGAATCAGCTCTGCACTTTGACTTTTCACTGACTCTATGGCGCAAGCTTCCTAGCATTTTTATACACTTAAAACAAGTTCTCATACTATATACTCATGTCTAATAACAAATTTGACCATAAAAATGGCAAGAAAATGCTCACTTCTATGAGTTTTTGACCTGGCTCACGGAGTAGAATCAGCTCTACACTTTGACTTTTTAGTGACTCTATGGCGCAAGATTCCCATTATTTTTACACTCTAGAAACATGTTCTCCAACTATATTCTTATGTCTAATAACTAATTTTACCATAAAAAGGCAAGAAAATGCTCACTTCAAGGAGTTCTTGACCTGGCTGGCATAGTAAAATCAGCTCTACACTGTGTGTTTTTAGTGACTCTATGGCGCAAAGTTCGTAGTTGTTATATACTCTGAAAACATGTTCTCCGACTATATACTCATGTATAATAACTAATTTGACCATCAAAATGGTAAGAAAATGCTCACTTAAAGGAGTTTCTTGACCTGGCTTAGGGAGTAGAATCAACTCAGAAATTTGACTTTTCAGTAACTCTATGGAGCACGATTCCTAGAATTGTTCTACTCTGAAAACATGTTGTCCAACTATATTCTCACGTATAATAACTAATTTGACCATAAATATAGTAAGAAAATGCTCACTTTCAGGAGTTCTTGACGTGACTCACGGAGTAGAATCAGCTCTGTACTTTGACTTTTCAGTGACTCTATGGCGCAAGGTTCCTAGCATTTTTATACTTTGAAAAAATGTTCTCCTATTATATTCACATGTCTAATAACTAATTTGACCATAAAAATGGTAAGAAAATGCTCACTTCTAGGAATTCTTGACTTGGCTCACGGAGTAGAATCAGCTCTGCACTTTGACTTTTTAGTGATTCTATGGTGCAAGATTTCTATCATTTTTATACTCTAGAAACATGTTCTCCAACTATATTCTCTTTTATAATAACTAATTTGACCATAAAAATGGTAAGAAAATGCTCACTTCAAGGAGTTCCTGACTTGGCTCGTAGAGTAAAATCAGCTCTACACTGTGTGTTTTTAGTGACTCTATGGCGCAAAGTTCATTGCAGTTATATACTCTAAAAATATGTTCTCCAACTATATAATCATGTATAATAAATGATTTGACCATCAAAATGACAAGAAAATGCTCACTTAAGGGAGTTCTTGACCCGACTTAGGGAGTAGAATCTGCTCTGCACTTTGACTTTTCAGTGACTCTATGGTGAGCACTTCCTAGCATTTTTATACTCTAAAAATATGTTCTCGAACTATATTCTCATGTATAATAACTAATTTGACCATAAAAATAGTAAGAAAATGATCACTTCCAGGAGTTCTTGACCTGGCTCACGAAGTAGAATCAGCTCTGCACTTTGACTTTTTCAGTGACTCTAACCTTGGTTCCTAGCTTTTTTGTACTTTGAAAAAATGTTCTCCAACTATATTCTCATTTCTAATAACTAATTTGACCATAAAGATGGCAAGAAAATGCTCACTTCTATGAGTTTTTTACATGTATCACAGAGTAGAATCAGCTCAGCATTTGACTTTTAGTAACTCTATGGCGCAAGATTCCTATCATTTTTATACTATAGAAACATGTTCTCCAACTATATTCTCATGTATAATAACTAATTTGACCATAAAAATTGCAAGAAAATGCTCACTTCAAGAAGTTCCTGACTTGGCTCGTAGAGTAAAATCAGCTCTGCACTGTCTTTTTAGTGACTCTATGCCGCAAACTTTGTTGCAGTTATATACTCTAAAAACATGTTCTCCAACTATATACTCATGTATAATAAATAATTTGACCATCACAATGACAAGAAAATGCTCACTTAAGGGAGTTCTTCACCCGACTTAGAGAGTAGAATCAGCTCTACACTTTGACTTTTCAGTGACTCTATGGTGCAAGCTTTCTAGCATTTTTATACTCTAAAAACATGTTCTTGAACTATATTCTCATGTATAATAACTAATTTGACCATAAAAATAGTAAGAAAATGATCACTTCCAGGAGTTATTGACATTGCCCACGAAGTAGAATCAGCTCTGCACTTTGACTTTTCAGTTTCTCTAACATTGGTTCCTAGCATTTTTGTACTTTGAAAACCTTTTCTCCAACTATATCATCATGTCTAATATTAAATTTGACCATAAAAATGGCAAGAAAATGCTTACTTCCAAGAGTTCTTGACCTGACTCACGGAGTAGAATCAGCTCTACACTTTGACTTTTTAGTGATTCTATGGCGCAAGATACCTATTATTTTTATACTCTAGAAACATGTTCTCCAACTATATTCTCATGTCTAATAGCTAATGTGACCATAAAAATGGCAAGAAAATGCTCACTTCAAGAAGTTCTTGACCTGGCTCGCGTAGTAAAATCAGCTCTGCACTATGTGTTTTTAGTGACTCTATGTCACAAACATCATAGCAGTTATATACTCTGTAAACATGTTCTCCAACTATATACTCATGTATAATAACTAATTTGACCATCAAAATTGTATGAAAATGCTCACTTAGAGGAGTTCTTGCCTTGGCTTAGGGAGTAGAATCAACTCAGAAATTTGACTTTTCAGTGACTCTATGGCGCAAGATTCCTAGCATTTTTATACTCTAAAAACATGTTCTCTAACTTTATTCTCATGTATAATAACTAATTTGACCATAAAAATAGTAAGAAAATGATCACTTCCAGGAGTTCTTGACCTGGCTCACGAAGTAGAATCAGCTCTGCACTTTGACTTTTCAGTGACTCTAACCTTGGTTCCTAGCATTTTTGTACTTTGAAAAAATGTTCTCCAACTATATTCTCATTTCTAATAACTAATTTGACCATAAAGATGGCAAGAAAATGCTCACTTCTATGAGTTTTTTACATGTATCACAGAGTAGAATCAGCTCAGCATTTGACTTTTAGTAACTCTATGGCGCAAGATTCCTATCATTTTTATACTATAGAAACATGTTCTCTAACTATATTCTCATGTATAATAACTAATTTGACCATAAAAATTGCAAGAAAATGCTCACTTCAAGAAGTTCCTGACTTGGCTCGTAGAGTAAAATCAGCTCTGCACTGTCTTTTTAGTGACTCTATGCCGCAAACTTTGTTGCAGTTATATACTCTAAAAACATGTTCTCCAACTATATACTCATGTATAATAAATAATTTGACCATCACAATGACAAGAAAATGCTCACTTAAGGGAGTTCTTCACCTGACTTAGGGAGTAGAATCAGCTCTACACTTTGACTTTTCAGTGACTCTATGGTGCAAGCTTTCTAGCATTTTTATACTCTAAAAACATGTTCTTGAACTATATTCTCATGTATAATAACTAATTTGACCATAAAAATAGTAAGAAAATGATCACTTCTAGGAGTTATTGACATTGCCCATGAAGTAGAATCAGCTCTGCACTTTGACTTTTCAGTTTCTCTAACATTGGTTCCTAGCATTTTTGTACTTTGAAAACCTTTTCTCCAACTATATCATCATGTCTAATATTAAATTTGACCATAAAAATGGCAAGAAAATGCTCACTTCCAAGAGTTCTTGTCCTGGCTCACGGAGTAGAATCAGCTCTACACTTTGACTTTTTAGTGACTCTATGGCGCAAGATACCTATTATTTTTATACTCTAGAAACATGTTCTCCAACTATATTCTCATGTCTAATAGCTAATTTGACCATAAAAATGGCAAGAAAATGCTCACTTCAAGAAGTTCTTGACCTGGCTCGCGTAGTAAAATCAGCTCTGCACTATGTGTTTTTAGTGACTCTATGGCACAAACATCATAGCAGTTATATACTCTGAAAACATGTTCTCCAACTATATACTCATGTATAATAACTAATTTGACCATCAAAATTGTATGAAAATGCTCACTTAGAGGAGTTCTTACCTTGGCTTAGGGAGTAGAATCAACTCAGAAATTTGACTTTTCAGTGACTCTATGGCGCAAGATTCCTAGCATTTTTATACTCTAAAAACATGTTCTCTAACTTTATTCTCATGTATAATAACTAATTTGACCATAAAAATAGTAAGAAAATGATCACTTATAGGAGTTCTTGACTTGGCTCACGAAGTAGAATCTGCTCTGCACTTTGACTTTTCAGTGACTCTAACCTTGGTTCCTATCATTTTTGTACTTTGAAAACATGTTCTCCAACTATATTTTCATGTCTAATAACTAATTTGACCATAAAGATGGCAAGAAAATGCTCACTTCTATGAGTTTTTGACCTATCTCACGGAGTAGAATCAGCTCAGCATTTGACTTTTAGTGACTCTATGGCGCAAGATTCCTATCATTTTTATACTATAGAAACATGTTCTCCAACTATATTCTCATGTATAATAACTAATTTGACCATAAAAATGGCAAGAAAATGCTCACTTCAAGAAGTTCCTGACTTGGCTCGTAGAATAAAATCAGCTCTGCACTGTGTGTTTTTAGTAAATCTTATGCCGCAAACTTGGTTGCAGTTATATACTCTAAAACAATGTTCTCAACCAATATAATCATGTATAATAAATAATTTAACCATCAAAATGACAAGAAAATGCTCACTTAAGGGAGTTCTTGACCCGACTTAGGGAGTAGAATCAGCTCTGCACTTTGACTTTTCAGTGACTCTATGGTGCAAGCTTCCTAGCATTTTTATACTCTAAAAATATGTTGTCGAACAATATTCTTATGTATAATAACTAATTTGACCATAAAAATGGCAAGAAAATGCTCACTTCCAGGAGTTCTTGACCTGGCTCACGGAGTAGAATCAGCTCTACACTTTGACTTTTTAGTGACTCTATGGCGCAAGATTCCTATTATTTTTATACTCTAGAAACATGTTCTCCAACTATATTCTCATGTCTAATAACTAATTTGACCATAAAAATGGCAAGAAAATGCTCATTTCAAGGAGTTCTTGACCTGGCGCGCGTAGTAAAATCAGATCTGCACTGTGTGTTTTTAGTGACTCTATGGCACAAACTTCGTAGCAGTTATATACTCTGAAAACATGTTCTCCAACTATATACTCATGTATAATAACTAATTTGACCATCAAAATTGTAAGAAAATGCTCACTTAGAGGAGTTCTTGACCTGGCTTAGGGAGTAGAATCAACTCAGAAATTTGACTTTTCAGTGACTCTATGGTGCAAGATTCCTAGCATTTTTCTACTCTGAAAACATGTTCTCCAACTATATTCTCATGCATAATAACTAATTTGACCATAAAATAGTAAGAAAATACTCACTTCCAGGAGTTCTTGACCTGGTTCATGAAGTAGAATCAACTCTGCACTTTGACTTTTTAGTGACTCTATGATGCAAGGTTCCTAGCATTTTTGTACTCTAAGAAAAACATGTTTTCCAACTATATTCTCATGTTTAATAACTAATTTGACCATAAAAATGGCAAGAAAATGCTCACTTCTCGGAGTTCTTGCCCTGGCTCACGAATAGAATCAACTTTGCACTTTGACATTTTAGTGACTATATGGCGCAAGATTCCTATCATTTTTATACTCTAGAAATAAGTACTCCAACTATATTGTCATGTATAATAACTAATTTGACCATAAAAATGGCAAGAAAATGCTCACTTCAAGGATTTCTTGACCTAGCTCGCGGAGTAAAATCAGGTCTGCACTGTGTGTTTTTAGTGACTCTATGGCACAAACTTTGTAGCATTTATATACTTTGAAAACATGTTCTCCAACTATATACTCATGTATAATAACTAATTTAACCATCAAAATGGTAAGAAAATGCTCACTTAAGGGAGTTCTTGACCTGGCTTAGGGAGTAGAATCATCTCTGCACTTTGACTTTTTGTGACTCTATGGCGCAAGCGTCCTAGCATTTTATTAATTTGAAAACATGTTTTCCTACTATATACTCATGTCTAATAACTAATTTGACCATAAAAATAGCAAGAAAATAATCACTTCTATGAGTTCTTGACCTTGCTCACAGAGTAGAATCAGCTCTGCACTTTGACTTTTTAGTGACGCTATAGTGAAGGCTTCCTAGCATTTTCATTCTCTGAAAAAATAAGCTCCAACTATATTCACTTGTATAATAACTAATTTGACCATAAAAATATAAAGAAAATTCTCAGTTCGAGGAGTTATTGACCAGGATCACGGAGTAGAATCAGCTCTGCATTTTGACTTTTAGTGACTCTATGACGCAAAGTTCCTTGCATTTTTGTACTCTAAAAAAACATGTTCTCCAACTATATTCTTATGTCTAATAACTAATATAACCATAAAAATCATAAGAAAATGCTCACATCCAGGAATTCTTGACCTGGCTCACGGAGTAGAATCTGCTCTGCACTTTGACTTTTCGGTGACTCTATGGCGCAAACTTTCTAGCATTTTTATACTCTGAAAATATGTTCTCCTACTATATACTCATGTCTAATAACTAATTTGACCATAAAAATGGCAATAAAAATCTCACTTCTATGAGTTCTTGACCTTGCTCAAAGAGTAGAATCAGCTCTGCACTTTGACTTTTCAGTGACGCTATGGCGAAGGCTTCCTAGCATTTTTATACTCTGAAAAAATATGCTCCAACTATATTCACATGTATAATAACTAATTTGACCATAAAAATATTAAGAAATTCTCACTTCAAGGAGTTCTTGACCTGGCTCACGGAGTAGAATTAGCTCTGCACTTTGAGTTTTTAGTGACTCTATGATGCAAGGTTCCTTGCATTTTTGTACTCTGAAAAAACATTTTCTCAAACTATATTCTTATGTCTAATAACTAATTTGACCATAAAAATGGCAAGAAAATGCCCACTTCAAGGAGTTCTTGATCTGGCTCACGGAGTAGAATCAGCTATGCACTTTGACATTTTAGTGAGTATGGCGCAAGAGTCCTATCATTTTTATACTCTAGAAACATGTTCTCCAACTATATTCTCAAGTCTAATAACTAATTTGACCTTAAAAATGGCAAGAGAATGCTCACTTCAAGGAGTTCTTGACCTTGCTCGCGGAGTAAAATAAGCTCTACACTGTATGTTTTTAGTGACTCTATGGCTAAAACTTTGTAGCAGTTATATATTCTGAAAACATGTTCTCCAACTATATACTCATGTATAATAACTAATTTGACCCTCAAAATGGTATGAAAATGCTCACTTAAGGATGTTATTGTCCTGGCTCAGGGAATAGAATCAGCTCTGCACTTTGACTTTTCAGTGACTCTATGGCGCAAGTTTCCTAGCATTTTTATACTCTGAAAACATGTTCTCCAACTATATTCTAATGTATAATAAATAATTTGACCATAAAAATCGTAAGAAAATTCTCACTTCAAGGAGTTCTTGATCTGGCTGACGAAGTAGAATCAGCTCTGTACTTTGACTTTTTAGTGACTCTATGACGCAAGGTTCCTTGCATTTTCGTACCCTGAAAAAACAAGTTCTCCAATTATATTCTTATTTATAATAACTAATTTGACCATAAAAATGGCATAAAAATGCTCAATATTAGGAGTTCTTGACGTGACTCACGGAGTAGAATCAGCTCTGTACTTTTACTTTTCAGTGACTCTATGGCGCAAGGTTCCTAGCATTTTTATACTCTGAAAAAATGTTTTCCAACTATATTCTCAAGTCTAATAACTAATTTGACTATAAAAATGGAAAGAAAATGCTCACTTCTAAAAGTTCTTGACTTGGCTCACGGAGTAGAATTAACTTTGCACTTTGACTTTTTAGTGACTCTGTGGTGCAAGATTTCTATCATTTTTATACTCCAGAAACATGTTCTCCAACTATATTCTCATTTATTATAACTAATTTGACCATAAAAATGGCAAGAAAATGCTCACTTCGAGGAGTTCCTGACTTGGCTCGCAGAGTAAAATCAGCTCTGCACTGTGTGTTTTTAGTGACTTTATGGTGCAAACTTTGTTGCAGTTATATACTCTAGAAACATGTTCTCCAACTATATAGTCATGTATAATAAATAAATTGACCATCTAAATGGCAAGAAAATGCTCACTTTAGGGAGTTCTTGACCCGACTTGGGAGTAGAATCGACTCTGCACTTTGACTTCTCAGTGACTCTATGGTGCAAGCTTCCTAGTATTTTTATACTAAAAAACATGTTCTCCAACTATATTCTCCTGCATAATAACTAATTTGACCATAAAAATAGTAAGAAAATGATCACTTCCATGAGTTATTGACCTAGCCCACGAAGTAGAATCAGCTCTGCACTTTGACTTTTCAGTGACTCTAACCTTTGTTCCTAGCATTTTTGTACTTTGAAAACATGTTCTCCAACTATATTTTCATGTCTAATAACTAATTTGACCATAAAGATGGCAAGAAAATGTTCACTTCTATGAGTTTTTGACCTATCTCACGGAGTAGAATCAGCTCAGCATTTGACTTTTAGTGACTCTATGGCGCAAGATTCCTATAATTTTTATACTATAGAAACATGTTCTCCAACTATATTCTCATGTATAATAACTAATTTGACCATAAAAATGGCAAGAAAATGCTCACTTCAAGAAGTTCCTGACTTGGCTCGTAGAGTAAAATCAGCTCTGCACTGTGTGTTTTTAGTAAATCTTATGCCGCAAACTTGGTTGCAGTTATATACTCTAAAACAATGTTCTCAACCAATATACTCATGTATAATAAATAATTTGACCATCAAAATGACAAGAAAATGCTCACTTAAGGGAGTTCTTGACCCGACTTAGGGAGTAGAATCAGCTCTGCACTTTGACTTTTCAGTGACTCTATGGTGCAAGCTTCCTAGCATTTTTATACTCTAAAAATATGTTGTCGAACAATATTCTTATGTATAATAACTAATTTGACCATAAAAATGGCAAGAAAATGCTCACTTCCAGGAGTTCTTGACCTGGCTCACGGAGTAGAATCAGCTCTACACTTTGACTTTTTAGTGACTCTATGGCGCAAGATTCCTATTATTTTTATACCATAGAAACATGTTCTCCAACTATATTCTCATGTCTAATAACTAATTTGACCATAAAAATGGCAAGAAAATGCTCACTTCAAGGAGTTCTTGACTTGGCGCGCGTAGTAAAATCTGATCTGCACTGTGTGTTTTTAGTGACTCTATGGCACAAACTTCGTAGCAGTTATATAGTCTGAAAACATGTTCTCCAACTATATACTCATGTATAATAACTAATTTGACCTTCATAATTGTAAGAAAATGCTCACTTAGAGGAGTTCTTGACTTGGCTTAGGGAGTAGAATCAACTCAGAAATTTGACTTTTCAGTGACTCTATGGCGCAAGATTCCTAGCATTTTTCTACTCTGAAAACATGTTCTCCAACTATATTCTCATGCATAATAACTAATTTGACCATAAAAATAGTAAGAAAATACTCACTTCCAGGAGTTCTTGACCTGGTTCACGAAGTAGAATCAACTCTGCACTTTGACTTTTTAGTGACTCTATGATGCAAGGTTACTTGCATTTTTGTACTCTAAGAAAAACATGTTTTCCAACTATATTCTCATGTTTAATAACTAATTTGACCATAAAAATGGCAAGAAAATGCTCACTTCTCGGAGTTCTTGACCTGGCTCACGAATAGAATCAACTCTGCACTTTGACATTTTAGTGACTATATGGCGCAAGATTCCTATCATTTTTATACTCTAGAAATAAGTACTCCAACTATATTGTCATGTATAATAACTAATTTGACCATAAAAATGGCAAGAAAATGCTCACTTCAAGGATTTTTTGACCTAGCTCGCGGAGTAAAATCAGGTCTGCACTGTGTGTTTTTAGTGACTCTATGGCACAAACTTTGTAGCATTTATATACTTTGAAAACATGTTCTCCAACTATATACTCATGTATAATAACTAATTTAACCATCAAAATGGTAAGAAAATGCTCACTTAAGGGAGTTTTTGACCTGGCTTAGGGAGTAGAATCATCTCTGCACTTTGACTTTTTGTGACTCTATGGCGCAAGCGTCCTAGCATTTTATTACTTTGAAAACATGTTTTCCTACTATATACTCATGTCTAATAACTAATTTGACCATAAAAATAGCAAGAAAATAATCACTTCTATGAGTTCTTGACCTTGCTCACAGAGTAGAATCAGCTCTGCACTTTGACTTTTTAGTGACGCTATAGTGAAGGCTTTCTAGCATTTTCATTCTCTGAAAAAATAAGCTCCAACTATATTCACTTGTATAATAACTAATTTGACCATAAAAATATAAAGAAAATTCTCAGTTCAAGGAGTTCTTGACCAGGCTCACGGAGTAGAATCAGCTCTGCATTTTGACTTTTTAGTGACTCTATGACGCAAAGTTCCTTGCATTTTTGTACTCTAAAAAAACATGTTCTCCAACTATATTCTTATGTCTAATAACTAATATAACCATAAAAATCATAAGAAAATGCTCACATCCAGGAATTCTTGACCTGGCTCACGGAGTAGAATCTGCTCTGCACTTTGACTTTTCGGTGACTCTATGGCGCAAACTTTCTAGCATTTTTATACTCTGAAAACATGTTCTCCTACTATATACTCATGTCTAATAACTAATTTGACCATAAAAATGGCAAGAAAAATCTCACTTCTATGAGTTATTGACCTTGCTCAAAGAGTAAAATCAGCTCTGCACTTTGACTTTTCAGTGACGCTATGGCGAAGGCTTCCTAGCATTTTTATACTCTGAAAAAATATGCTCCAACTATATTCACATGTATAATAACTAATTTGACCATAAAAATATTAAGAAATTCCCACTTCAAGGAGTTCTTGACCTGGCTCACGGAGTAGAATTAGCTCTGCACTTTGAGTTTTTAGTGACTCTATGATGCAAGGTTCCTTGCATTTTTGTACTCTGAAAAAATATTTTCTCAAACTATATTCTTATGTCTAATAACTAATTTGACCATAAAAATGGCAAGAAAATGCCCACTTCAAGGAGTTCTTGATCTGACTCACGGAGTAGAATCAGATATGCACTTTGACATTTTAGTGAGTGTGGTGCAAGAGTCCTATCATTTTTATACTCTAGAAACATGTTCTCCAACTATATTCTCAAGTCTAATAACTAATTTGACCTTAAAAATGGCAAGAGAATGCTCACTTCAAGGAGTTCTTGACCTTGCTCGCGGAGTAAAATAAGCTCTACACTGTATGTTTTTAGTTACTCTATGGCTAAAACTTTGTAGCAGTTATATATTCTGAAAACATGTTCTCCAACTATATACTCATGTATAATAACTAATTTTACCCTCAAAATGGTATGAAAATGCTCACTTAAGGATGTTATTGTCCTGGCTCAGGGAATAGAATCAGCTCTGCACTTTGACTTTTCAGTGACTCTATGGCGCAAGTTTCCTAGCATTTTTATACTCTGAAAACATGTTCTCCAACTATATTCTAATGTATAATAAATAATTTGACCATAAAAATCGTAAGAAAATTCTCACTTCAAGGAGTTCTTGATCTGGCTGACGAAGTAGAATCAGCTCTGTACTTTGACTTTTTAGTGACTCCATGACGCAAGGTTCCTTGCATTTTCGTACCCTGAAAAAACAAGTTCTCCAATTATATTCTTATTTCTAATAACTAATTTGACCATAAAAATGGCATGAAAATGCTCAATATTAGGAGTTCTTGACGTGACTCACGGAGTAGAATCAGCTCTGTACTTTTACTTTTCAGTGACTCTATGGCGCAAGGTTCCTAGCATTTTTATACTCTGAAAAAATGTTTTCCAACTATATTCTCAAGTCTAATAACTAATTTGACTATAAAAATGGAAAGAAAATGCTCACTTCTAAAAGTTCTTGACTTGGCTCACGGAGTAGAATTAACTCTGCACTTTGACTTTTTAGTGACTCTGTGGTGCAAGATTTCTATCATTTTTATACTCCAGAAACATGTTCTCCAACTATATTCTCATTTATTATAACTAATTTGACCATAAAAATGGCAAGAAAATGCTCACTTCAAGGAGTTCCTGAATTGGCTCGCAGAGTAAAATCAGCTCTGTACTGTGTGTTTTTAGTGACTTTATGGTGCAAACTTTGTTGCAGTTATATACTCTAGAAACATGTTCTCCAACTATATAGTCATGTATAATAAATAAATTGACCATCTAAATGGCAAGAAAATGCTCACTTTAGGGAGTTCTTGACCCGACTTGGGAGTAGAATCGACTCTGCACTTTGACTTCTCAGTGACTTTTGTTGGCAATTGGATCGTGTGGTTCAAACGTGATCGTTAGGTTTCCAGGCAAACAATTAGTGGAAGCGATTAAAAAACTGTTTACCGTACTTCTGGGTTGGTGTAGAGGTTGATCGTTGCAGAGAACCACCTCTCGATCTTCTGTTGTATGTCCCAAGTGTGATCCTGCTGTTGTGTGGGCAACAGTCTGCAGGATCTCTCAATCTGCCTCTCTTCCCTTCTCTCACCAAAAGAGGCGCAGGAATTATCTTAGGGTTCCAGGAAGCTGAGTTCACTTATATATTGGGCTACAGCAGGGACCAGGAGGAGAAATTGGACTGGGCCTCAATTGAATTTAATTAACCAAGCTTAGCCCAAAGCTTTTAATTAAATCCAATAATAATAATATAGTCCACTAAAATATTATTACTGCACTACCCGTCCAATCCCAAAATTATGTTCTGGGCTCCTTCTTATTATAAGCCCGATAGTCTCCCCATGTTTAAGATATTCAATGTCCATTAATTAATTAAGTTACTGACAACTCAAATTAATTAATATCTCATCCGAGAGTAGTACCACTCAACCTTATTATCATGCCGGAAATTAATCCACTTGCAAGATTTACATGATAAACCTTATGAGCTCCTCAAGGGGACATCATCAACCTATGACGGACATGGATTCCTTCTACAATCAACAGCACACCATAGACACAGTACTACTTCCCAACTCACCGAGTTTGTTGATTTAATACTTATAAATCTCACCCATTGATGAATCAAAGAAATACATACTGCCCTACGTGTCGAGGTTATTGTATAGGGATTAAGAGCACGAACTTCTATAATAACAGAGATCAAGTTCTACTATATAGTCAGTATAAGAAGAACGATCTCAGGCGGTCCTACTCAATACACACAAGTGCACTAATGTGATTCTATAGCCAAGACAAGCTAATACCAAACCACACTACAACCATACCGATAGAGAGTCCCCGTCTATCTCAGTTGTGAGCATCTGTTTATACTTTATAAGGAAATCGATAATATGATCTTCCGCGTGTTGTCGCACAACATATTATCTACAGTATAAAGTAAATGGACTATTGCTTCATGCATATAAAATAAATTATAAGATGCAATCATTTGATCAATGATTCTCATTTCAAATATTGTCATGACATTGTTCATACTAAAGCTAGACTTTTAGTATACAATCCAACAATCTCCCACTTATACTAAAAGACTATGCTGTCATGTCTTTTGCCATACATCTGATTCCTACTCCCACTTATGCGACCATTAAAAGCTCTCGCCTTAAGGTCCTTGTAAATGGTTTACTAGGTCATCATCCGATGCAATCTAGGCGACAACAACATTCCCCTCATCATACGATTTCTCGTAACAGGTGGTACTCGTGCTCCATGTGTTTAATTGCCTTATGGACTTGTGATTTCTTCAAGTTTGCAACTGCACCAATATCATCAATGTAAATTGTGATTACCTTGGGCAAACTTAGAAACACTTCAAAGTCCATAATGAAGTCTCTAGAGTCATATAGATGCTTTGGCTGCCTTATAGGCTCCAATTCATCATCTTTCCATGATGGAGTCCGGAGTCTGAAATATATTTCTATATAACACTCCTCCACATTATGACTCTACTTCCTAAGATTAAACACATAACCTTTGAGGAGAATTTACTGCCGCCCAATCTGACTAAAAAATCTGAATCTACGTAATCCACAAGAAGCAGTGAATCTGTTTAGTAAAACCACATATAATTTCCAGTCCTTCTCAGGCACTTTATATATGTCTTACTACAGTTCATCATTCTTGTTCCGGGTTACGTTGATACCTTCTATTCATGCGTTCAGCAACACAGATATCCAACTTCGTTCATAGCATTCTTTAGATTAAGCTTCCTTATTCGCCGAAGCATAAGGAACCGCTTTCATCTACTTTATCTTCTTCTTGTGTCTCAAAGACACATTCACTTAGATAAATTTACATGCTAAACGAGTATGGACTGTATCATTTTATGAAACTTGAGATAAGCATAACATCCTTTCTTGTGATCTGTATTACCGTGATCAAAAGGATGTATTTTGCCTTTCTTAAGTCCTTCATCTTTACCGCTTTATTAACCATACCCATACGCCCGATAATACTCTTTCATTGTCTCCAATGAGCAAGATACTATCTACGTATAGTACAAAAAACACCACCATGTTTCTGTCACTCTTTTCAATACACAAGATACATCCGCTGATTGATTTAAATACGTGCCACTGGATTACCTAATCAAAACAGATGCTTCACGATCTCAAAGCTTGTTTTAGTCCATCGCTGGACACTTTTAAGCTTACTATCAAAATGCTATTAGTACTTTGCAATGAATCACTCTGGTTGCTTCACATAGATGTTTTTCTCAAGACTTCCAATCAGGAAAGCTGTCTTGACATCTATTTGCTGTTCCTCATAATTCAATATGAGCAGCAATAAATAAAAGAATCCGGATCAATTTAAGCATAGCTACCAGCGAATATGTTCCCTCATAATCGAACCATTTCTTTCTGAGTACATCTTTTCGCAACAAGCTTTGCTTCCAAGATTTTCACCTTTCCGTATGATCCTCTTTTATTTCCTATGACCACTTGCAATGGTTTTTACACCATTTTAGTGATCTTTCAAGCTCCAGACTTAATTTAGAATCCGTAGATTCTATTTCAACATTCATTGCAACTTACTAAGATTCCGCATTTTCATCTTGTAGTGCTACGTCATATCCGTGGGACAATACCATGTTTACTAGGGATCAAGTCTCACGACTCTCCCAAAACATATATTTATGGGTTGTCATACAACCCTCCCACTACAACAAGGCACTACATGTAATTGTGTATCAGACGTGACAAGCGTTGCAGTTTACCTTGTGGTATATCCTCTTGTACACTTGGTACTAATACTTTGTGTTTTCCTCTCACTACCTTTAGAACAACTTATACATGGACTTGTGATTTATTACATAGTCCTTTTCCAAAAATCAGGTGTTTGTGTTAACAGTCACCCTTCTATCTTTTGGACTAAATAAATCACTCTTCATTTTTATAGGATATCCCATATACAGAAAAACGTTTCACGAATTACTGTATCTAGGGCATGTCCATAAAATGAATTTAATTATTCCAAATAATTCATCATCTATCTAATCATAACCATAAGAGCCTTATTCCTTCTATCCACCACACCATTCAGTTTGGGGCATACCTGGTGTAGCTAACTTGAGATTTAATCTCAACTTCTGATCAATAGCTCCTAACTATCCCAAGAGGTATTCGCCATCATGATTGAATCGTAATGACTTAATATATTTTCCATGACGCTTCACTGTACCAGCCTTACAATTCTTGAATTAATCAAAGAACTTAGACATGCAGCGCATCATATAAATATATTGGTTTCCAGAATAATCTTCAAATATTCATAACCACCTCTCGCCTGGATAATATTAGGTTCGCATGAATCAGAATGAACTAATTCCAACATATATATCTTTGGCTCTACACCCCACAGCCTTGAAAAGGCAGTTAATCATTTTTACTTCCAAGCAAGACTCGCAAGTCCGATAGTTTCCACTTCAGATAAACCTTACGGTCTATCGGCTATCAACTTTTGAATCCTACTCAAGTAAAATGAATTAGTCATAGACGCCAAATGTATGTTTAGTTCATTTCCGAAGGTTCCTTTCTCTTACTCATATTAGAAGATGCATTATTTAATTACCATTTATTGCATCTGTGGAATGTACATGATTCAAGAGTATACTTTTTATCCACCAACGTACTTTATCGGATTATAGCCTCATTCCTCATCACTATGACCATGTCATTTAAATGAAATGAAGTATCCATCCGTTAATGCATAGAAACCGAAATTAAATTCTTTCTATGAAACGTACGTAAAGATAATTTCTCATAATCAATCGTTTATTCTTATCATGAGATAAATAAACAACTCCCACTGCAATAGTCACTACCTTTGTAGTTTTACCCATATTATTAACTATCTTATCCTTACTTAGTGATAAACATTTAGCGATTCCAGTACTGTTAGAGAAGTACACACGCGCTCAGATAACTTACTACAACCATCAATTATATAAGTTTGTACTAGTGAACCGCATATAAGCTCATCCGTTAGGGAGGAAGGCACTATAGCCAACGCGCAAGTCCATATGCATCACATTACAAACAATAATTATTTAAAGAAGCTTGTGCCTTACTGTTAGAGAAGTACACACGCGCTCAGATAACTTTCTACAACCATCAATTATATAAGTTTGTACTAGTGAACCGCATATAAGCTCATCCGTTAGGGAGGAAGGCACTATAGCCAACGCGCAAGCCCATATGCAACACATTACAAACAATAATTATTTAAAGAAGCTTGTACCAGTGATCCGTGAATAAACTCATCCGTTAGGGAGGAAGGCTCTATTGCCAACGCGCAAGTTTACTCACATCACTTACAAACCAATAATGGAGGCAGCGGGAATTTATTACCAATCCCCTCTCCCACTTAGTTATTTAATTACCGAGGGTTTTTAACATGCATATAATATTCAGAAATAAAATATACAACTTAGCATGCTTCTATTAACAGCAATTTAAGTAAATAAATCACATAGAGCATGCCTATCACATATACAACAATAATTGACAATTAAATCAATTAATCAGTTATATAACATTAATTTATTGCATAAATAGTGGATCAATTAATTTGGGCCCAAGATCAACAAATAAGCACAAAATGAGCAGCAGACTAAATTAATTAATCAAGCCCATTGTCCATGACTCATAATCTTAGCCTAAAACCAAATTAAATCCACCAAGCCCACTAGCAAAAAATTAGCCTTATTAATAAACAACTAATTTATCATGCTTGGCCCATTACCCACAATTAATTAAATACAGCCCAGCAGCCCATAACCATTTTAATTAAAATTAGGCCCAACAACCCAAAACTAAATTAAAAAATGAGCAGTCTTACAGGGAGCCCAAAACCAATTAAATTGAGCCCATTAGGCAACCCCACAAGAATAATCTGGGCCAACAGTCCTTATAAAAATAAAAGGCCCAACATATTAAAAGGCCCAACAGCAAAATAGAGCCCAAGCCAAACTTGCTGCCCTAATCACAGTCGCCGACTGCCCTCACTGCCGATCGTCCCCGTCAGCCGCCAGTGACGCACAGTGATCTAGATCCGCCCGCACCAGTCGCGCAACATATAACTGGCGCCGCTGCCCTCGGCAATCGTGCCGCCAGCCACCGGAGATGCGTTTCCAGCTGGCCGCCGTGAAGCTCCCAGTTGCGCCCCGCTGTCTCCGACGCCGCATCTGCATCAGCCGTGACCTGCAGCCGCTCCGACAGCTGCCGACACTTGCAGCCTCTTGACGACAAAATAGCGCATCGGATCTGTGTCGATCTTGCCCGATCCGATTGGATCTGCCTCCTGATCGCTCGAGAACAAGCCTGAACGCCGGTCTAAAGGTACCGCTCCACATCAAGCCTCGCCGTCGTCATCAGCCAGCCACGCCAATCTGCTGATCCGACAAAGTCCAATCGCCCCCGACGCAGACTGTAGAGTCTCCAGCTATCGATTCCAACAACCGACAGCCCTGAACTTTCCCTTTAATCTGCAGCCTTCGACAATCTTCTGGTGACATACTGCCAGACTTCCGACAGCGCCGCAAATCCAGCGAGTTGGCACTGCCATTTCTCACTCAGCCGTCGTCGTTTGGTATGGCCGTGCAGCGTTGAACCCGCACGCGATTTTCACCAGTTGGGTTGAGCGTGTTCTCCCATCAACCGATCGTTCAGCCCATTGACGATCAGGATTGTAGATCATTCTCTCATCGTCGTTTTACAGAGATGTAACAATCGTGTGTGTGAGTGTGAGTCACTCGTATAAACAGTAACAAGAACACACAGCAATAGACAGGGTTTCATGAATAAACAAAATTATACAAACCCTTATATCATGCTTTCTATTGATAATTGAAACACGAGAAGGGAAAAAAAATTGTGATCACATCTAGATCATTCACATAATCAAATAATCACAATAACCCTAACCAACGTCTCACGTCTCACCACGAAACCAACGCTCTGATAACAATTGTTGGCAATTGGATCGTGTGGTTCAAACGTGATCGTTAGGTTTCCAGGCAAACAATTAGCAGAAGCGATTAATAAACTGTTTACCGTACTTCTGGGTTGGTATAGAGGTTGATCGTTGCAGAGAACCATCTCTCGATCTTCTGCTGTATGTCCCAAGTGTGATCCTGCTGTTGTGTGGGCAACAGTCTGCAGGATCTCTCAATCTGCCTCTCTTCCCTTCTCTCACCAAAAGAGGCGCAGGAATTATCTTAGGGTTCCAGGAAGCTGAGTTCACTTATATATTGTGCTACAGCAGGGACCAGGAGGAGAAATTGGGCTGGGCCTCAATTGAATTTAATTAACCAAGCTTAGCCCAAAGCTTTTAATTAAATCCAATAATAATAATATAGTCCACTAAAATATTATTACTGCACTACCCGTCCAATCCCAAAATTATGTTCTGGGCTTCTTCTTATTATAAGCCCGATAGTCTCCCCATGTTTAAGATATTCAATGTCCATTAATTAATTAAGTTACTGACAACTCAAATTAATTAATATCTCATCCGAGAGTAGTACCACTCAACCTTATTATCATGCCGGAAATTAATCCACTTGCAAGATTTACATGATAAACCTTATGAGCTCCTCAAGGGGACATCATCAACCTATGACGGACATGGATTCCTTCTACAATCAACAGCACACCATAGACACAGTACTACTTCCCAACTCACCGAGTTTGTTGATTTAATACTTATAAATCTCACCCATTGATGAATCAAAGAAATACATACTGCCCTACGTGTCGAGGTTATTGTATAGGGATTAAGAGCACGAACTTCTATAATAACAGAGATCAAGTTCTACTATATAGTCAGTATAAGAAGAACGATCTCAGGCGGTCCTGCTCAATACACACAAGTGCACTAATGTGATTCTATAGCCAAGACAAGCTAATACCAAACCACACTACAACCATACCGATAGAGAGTCCCCGTCTATCTCAGTTGTGAGCATCTATTTTTCGACATCCATATATAACAATAATATACAATCTATTATGGCAATTATATATTAGGAATTAGTTTTCTTAAAATTGGATGTCTTATCCAACACTCTAGCAATACATGCATATAATATACCAAATATAATACGCAATCTAGCATGCTTCTATATAAGACAATAAATCATAGAGATCAGGCATCCATATATATATATATAACAATAATAGACAATTAAATCAATTATGTCAGTTATATATATTAGGAATAAAAACGCCTCTAAATTTTAATGTCTTATCCGACACTCCTACTGTGGAATCGATGCCTTACGCAACAAGCAGGATTGCTTGTGCCCCAAGACGTCCATCGTCATATCCCACCGCCAATTATGTCAGGGAGCGCCCCAAGTGCCTTGACGAGCGCCCCTCACCCGGACTGTCGCTCGTCCAAAGGCCTACTTGCATGGAATCAAGTTCAGCCCAACGCGCAACACCAAACTACACCAACTGTCGTTCGTAGTTCGAAACTTAAAGAACCTCAGAATCCAATCTCCACCGTCCAGAATCTACTACTATAAGTCCTGAACATTCTGTCCAAATTACAGATCGATCCAACGGTTATTTTGTGAGAAACGGCTCTTTTCTCTCGACTGCGCAAACAGAATCGCCTAAATATCTGCTTCTGTTTTCAGCGTACTCCCAGCAAGAAAAGGCTCCAAATTCGATCTCCACCGTTCAGAATGTACATCCACAAGGTTTGAACGTGCTGACCAAATTAAAGCTTGATCCAACAATTAGTTTGTCAGAAACGGCACTTTTCCCTCGACTGCGCAAAACAGAATCGCCCAAATATCTGCTTCTGTTTTCAGCGTACTCCCAGCAAGAAAAAGCTCCAAATTCGATCTCGACCGTTCAGAATGTACATCCACAAGGTCTGAACGTGTTGACCAAATTACAGCTCGATCCAACGATTAGTTTGTCAGAAACGGCACTTTTCCCTCGACTACGCAAAACAGAATCGCCCAAATATCTGCTTCTGTTTTCAGCGTACTCCCAGCAAGAAAAAGCTCCAAATTCGATCTCCACCGTTCAGAATGTACATCCACAAGGTCTGAACGTGTTGACCAAATTACAGCTCAATCCAACCATTGAAACTCTGGGTATTGCCTCTGCAATATCACTACGCTGGATTTTCTCTCAAAAGCGTGATTCTATTTTTGCCCTCTCTTTCTTCCTTGCATGTGAAATTGACGAACAGTTTTCGTCGAATCCTCTCACACACAACCATGGACGAATAGATATGATATAGGGTATATATTACAAAGGGATATTCATGGTTTGCGCAATAAAACCAAAACCCTAAACATGTGATCCTAATTCCGAAAAATTAATCACATAAACCCTAGCCTAACGTGTCACGCTTCACCACGAAACCGAAGCTCTGATACCAATTGTTGGCATTCGATCGTTTGGTTAACGTGACCCGTTAGGGTTCCATGTATTTCTAACAAGCAGCGGAAGCAAGTAAACATGAAACACATTACCTTTCACCAAGGGTTGATGTAGAGGTTGAATTCTCGCTAGCAGTCTGCGCAGTCCCACGAGAATAGCCATAAGTTCCTCTTCTGATGTCGGAATTGAGTGATCTTTGTGCTCAGACGATCCTCTCTTCGACGGCTTTCCAGCAGTATATTATAAATAAAAATCGAAGAACTGTATGATTTTATATGAATTTTGGAACATGACGAACTGCAGCAGCAAACGACCTTCCGGTCTTCTGCTGTATGTCCCAAGTCTGATCTCGACGTCGTGTGGGCGACGATCTACGAGACCTACTCAATCTGCTCTCAACCTTCATCACACGTGAATAATGAATTAGATTAGGGTTCCAGATAAGCTGAGGTGACTTATATACATGGGCTACAGCAGGGACCAGGAGGAGAAATTGGGTTGGGCCTCCGTTGGGCTTAAGTATCCAAGCTTAGCCCAAAGCTTATACTTAAGTCCAATAATAATAATATATTCCACTAAAATATTATTACTGCACTACCATACCAATCCCAAAATTACGTTTTGGGCTCCTTCTTATTATGAGCCCGTTAGTCTCCCCATGTTTAAGATATACAATGTCCATTAATTAATTTAAGTTACTGACAACTCAATTAATTAATATCTCATCCAAGAGTAGTACCACTCAACCTCATTATCATGCCGGAATAAATTTCACCTGCAGGATTTACATGATAATCCTTATGAGCTCCTCAAGGGGACATCATCAACCTATGACGGACACGGATTCCTTCTACAATCAACAGCACACCATAGAGATAGCACTACTTCCCAACTCACCGAGTTTATTGATTTAATTGCATGTAAATCTCACCCATTGATGAATCAAAGAAATACATACTGCCCTATGTGTCGAGGTTATTGTATAGGGATTAAGAGCACGAACATCCATAATAACTGAGATCAAGTTCTCCTATAAGTCAGTATAAATCGAACGATCTCAAGCGGTCCTGCTCAATACACACAAGTGCACTAATGTGATTCTATAGCCAAGACAAGCTAATACCAAACCACACTACAACCATCCCGATAGAGAGTCCCCGTCTATCTCGATTGTGAGCATCTGTTTATACTTTATAAGGAAACCGATAATATGATCTTCCGCGTGTTGTCGCACAACATATTATCTACAGTATAAAGTAAGTGGACTATTGCATCGAACATATAAATAAATTATAAGATGCAATCATTTGATCATATGATTCTCATTTCAAATTAATTGTTATAACATTGTTCATACAAAAAGCTAGACTTTCAGTATACAATCCAACAATTAGGCCTAGACGCACGACGATGGTGGCAGAATCTAAATGAGACAACTTCTATTACTATTACGTGGCCTATCTTTGTAGAACGATTCAAAGATCGATACTTCTCTCAATACATCAAGGATCAGAAGAGGAAAGAGTTCTTCAACCTCTTTCAAGGCACTATGTCGGTCGTGGATTACGAAAGTAAGTTTCTTGAATTGCGAGAATTTGCTCATGAGTCATATACGACGAGAGATTTATGCAAGAGATTTGAAGATGGTCTTAATCTAAATATTCGAGATCGCATCAAGTGTGGAGACAAGTACGAGAGTCTTGACGAGCTTGTAGAAGAAGCTCTAAGGGTAGAAGGTTTAGTTCAAGCGAGACATAAGCTTGCAGAGCGAACTCAAAAGAAAAGGCAAGGGAGCGCAATTCCAGGAAATACATTGAAGATGTATAGGGATGTGGGATCTTCGCGTAGCGCACCTAATTCGGTATCCACTAGTTTTCCTCAGCCTCGAGAGCAGTTTAATAGAGGTGGGAGCAATGTCTCGGGATCGGTTAGTGCAAATCGCAAGTGCCAGAATTGCTTAAATTATCATGACGGCCCCTGCAAGGCTCCTCAGGTATGTTATCAGTGTCGACAACCGGGGCATATGCGAGGTTCTTGTCCCCAGCTTACGGTAGCGAGCGGTCAGAGTTCTAGTCAGCCTCGTGGTAGACCAGTATATTCTATACCCAGAGATACTCGATCAGCAGCTGCCAGAGTACCTGATACCATAAGCGGCCCTATCACTCGATCACCTATGCAAGGAAAGAATCAAACTAGAGTATTTCATATTTCCCAGGAAGAGGCTCAATCAGATCCGAAGGTTGTGATAGGTAATTTATAATTCGAGTATTTTTACATGCTTGATCTAACCCCTACCTCGTTATGCCACTTGATTACGAATAAGACATTCGTAAGAAATTTTATCGTTCCGAACTTTTAACTCATAATCTTATGTAATCTTACTTCTTTAGGCCATGTGTCTGTTGGAGACCACCAGGTCTATGCTTTATTTGATCCAGGTTCTGATAGGTCTTATATACAGGATGACCTTGCTGCGATCTTAAATTATCCTATCTCTCATTTGTCACCTGAAATCATAGTTCATACCCCTCTTGGAGAGCGTCTAATTCGTGATTCGGTGTTCCTTGATTGCCCATTGAAGATTAAGGATGTCATTCTAGAAGCTGAATTGATAATATTGCCTTTGATCGATCTCGATGTTATTCTTGGTATGGATTGGGTTTCTTCTCATCATGCGATTCTCGACTGCCACGAGAAGCTTGTTATTTTCCGTAGACCAGGATTCCCAGAACTTGTTTTTAAAGGTGAACTTCAAAAGAGACCACTCTCTTTTATTTCAATGTTGTCTGCGCATAAATTAATGCGCAAGGGTTGTGAGGCATTTTTGGCATTTGTCATCGACACTTCTCTTCCTGAGACTAAACTAGAGGACATTCCGATCGCGAATGAATTTTCTGATGTCTTTCCCGAAGACTTACCAAGAAAGCCTCCGAATCGAGAGATTGATTTTTCCATTGACGTACTTCCTGGAATCACACCTATATCGATTACTCCATATCGAATGTCGCCAGCTGAGCTCAAGGAACTCAAGACACAACTTGGGAAATTATTGGAGAAGGGGTTCATACGACCTAGCACATCTCTGTGGGGTGCTCCAGTTCTTTTTGTCACGAAGAAAGACGGATCACTTCGCCTATGCGTCGACTACCGTCAGTTGAATAAAGTGACAATCAAGAACAAATATCCTCTTCCAAGAATCGATGATCTATTTGATCAATTGCAAGGAGCAACTGTGTTCTCAAAAATTAATTTGCGATCTGGTTATCACCAACTCAGGATTAGAGAATCTGATATCCCTAAGTCTGCTTTCCGAACCAGATACGGTCATTTTGAATTATGTGTTATGCCTTTTGGACTAACAAATGCTCCTGTAGCTTTTATGGATCTTATGAATTGGGTCTTTTGGCCGTACTTAGATAAGTTTGTCATCGTCTTCATTGATGACATCCTTATTTATTCTAAATCAGACAACGAGCAGTCTCATCATCTAAGAATTATTTTGAATGTTCTTAGAGAAAATTAGCATTAGGCAAAATTTTCGAAGTGTGAATTTTGGCTTCGTGAGGTAAGCTTTTTGGGTCATCGCATTTCTAAAGAAGGAATCTACGTCGATCCAGTGAAGATTCAAGCTATACTGAATTGGGAGCGTCCAAAGAACGTGAAAGAGATTCGTAGCTTTCTTGGATTAGCCGGATATTATCGACGATTTGTCAAAGACTTTTCGTTGCTGGTTTTATCTTTGACTAAATTGACTCGGAAAGGGGTAAAATTTGAATGGAGTGAAGAGTTTGAGGAGGCATTTCAAGAATTGAAAAGACGACTCGTTTCAGCCCCTATTCTTGCTTTGCCAGACCCGACAATTGAAGAATTTACCATTTATAGCGACGCCTCGCGACAAGGGTTAGGATGTGTTCTAATGTAAGAAGGAAAGGTTATTGCCTACGCTTCAAGGCAATTGAAGAAGAATGAAGAAAATTATCCCACACACGATTTGGAGTTGGCTGCAATCATCTTTGCGTTGAAAATATGGAGGCACTATCTTTATGGTGCAACTTGTAGAATTTTCACTGATCACAAAAGCTTAAAGTATATCACCACGCAAAAGGAACTCAACCTCCGGCAAAGGCGATGGATGGAGTTGATTAGTGACTATGACTTAGTCATTGATTATCATCCTGGCAAGGCAAACGTTGTTGCAGATGCTCTGAGTAGAAAATCTTCTACCTCACTTGCTTCGATTCGATCTTCTTATCTTCCTATGTTGGAGCAGTTTAAATCTTTGCGCATTTTGCTCGATTGTGAAAAGTCTAATGATTTGCTCTAATCGCCAAATTTGAGGTTCGACCTACTTTGTTCGAACAAATTCGAGAAAGACAATCACATGATGTTCATTTACAACAGAAGATGGCGAAGCTAAAGCAAGGAAAAGAAACAGAATTTCAGATTCGGGATGACGGACTCCTTACTTTTAAAAATCGTGTTTGTGTTCCATCAGAACTTGATATTCGAAGAGCTATTCTTGAGGAAGCCCATTCTTCAGCTTATGCGATGCATCCTGGTAGTACCAAAATGTACAGAACACTTCGGGAGCATTATTGGTGGCCAGGTATGAAACGGGACGTTGCTGAATTCGTATCAAAATATTTATTATGCCAACAGATAAAAGCGGAACACCAAAGACCAGCCGGTATGCTTCAACCACTACCTATTCCTAAGTGGAAATGGGAGAACATCACGATGGGCTTTGTTTTCGGTTTGCCTCGAACGCAAAAGGTGTTGGCAATTAGATCGTGTGGTTCAAACGTGATCGTTAGGATAAAAGATAAACAATAAGCAGCGGAAGCAATTAAACTGTTTACCGTACTTCTGGGTTGGTGTAGAGGTTGATCGTTGCAGAGAACTACCTCTGATCTTCTACTGTATGTCCCAAGTGTGATCCTGCTGTTGTGTGGGCAACAGTCTGCAGGATCTCTCAATCTGCTTCTCTTCCCTTCTCTCACCAAAAGAGGCGCAGGAATAATCTGAGGGTTCCAGGAAGTTGAGTTCACTTATATATTGGGCTACAGCAGGGACCAGGAGGAGAAATTGGGCTGGGCCTCAATTGAACTTAATTAACCAAGCTTAGCCCAAAGCTTTTAATTAAATCCAATAATAATAATATAGTCCACTAAAATATTATTACTGCACTACTCGTCCAATCCCAAAATTATGTTCTGGGCTCCTTCTTATTATAAGCCCGACAGTCTCCCCATGTTTAAGATATACAATGCCCATTAATTAATTAAGTTACTGACAACTCAAATTAATTAATATCTTATCCGAGAGTAGTACCACTCAACCTTATTATCATGCCGGAAATTAATCCACTTGCAAGATTTACATGATAAACCTTATGAGCTCCTCAAGGGGACATCATCAACCTATGTCGGATATGGATTCCTTCTACAATCAACATCACACCATAGATACAGCACTACTTCCCAACTCACCGACTTTGTTGATTTAATACTTATAAATCTCACCCATTGATGAATCAAAGAAATACATACTGCCCTACGTGTCGAGGTTATTGTATAGGGATTAAGAGCACGAACTTCCATAATAACAGAGATCAAGTTCTTCTATAAGTCAGTATAAGTCGAACGATCTCCGGCGGTCCTGCTCAATACACATAAGTGCACTAATGTGATTCTATAGCCAAGACAAGCTAATACCAAACCACACTACAACCATACCGATAGAGAGTCCCCGTCTATCTCAGTTGTGAGCATCTGTTTATACTTTATAAGGAAACCGATAATATGATCTTCTGCGTGTTGTCGCACAACATATTATCTACAATATAAAGTAAATGGACTATTGCATCATGCATATAAAATAAATTATAAGATGCAATCATTTGATCAATGATTCTCATTTCAAATATTGTTATGACATTGTTCATACTAAAGCAAGACTTTTAGTATACAATCCAACAATCTCTCACTTATACTGAAAGACTATGCTGTCATGTCTTCCGCCATACATCTGATTCCTACTCCCACTTACGCGACCATTAAAAGCTCTCGCCTTAACGTCCTTGTAAATGGTTTACTAGGTCATCATCCGATGCAATCTAGGTGACAACAACCTACCCCTCATCATACGATTTCTCGTAACAGGTGTTACTCGCGCTCCATGTGTTTAATTGCCTTATGGACTTGTGATTTCTTCAAGTTTGTAACTGCACCAATATCATCAATGTAAATTGTGATTACCTTGGGCAAACTTAGAAACACTTCAAAGTCCATCATGAAGTCTCTAGAGTCATATAGATACTTTGGCTGCCTCATAGGCACCAATTCATCATCTTTCCATGATGGAGTCCGGAGTCTGAAATATATTTCTATATAACACTCCTCCACATTATGACTCTACTTCCTAAGATTAAACACATAACCTTTGAGGAGAATTTACTGCCGTCCAATCTGACTAAAAAATATGAATCTACGTAATCCACAAGAAGCAGTGAATCTGTTTAGTAAATCCACATATAATATCCAGTCCTTCTCAGGCACTTTATAAATGTCTTACCACAGTTCATCATTCTTGTTCCGGGTTACGTTGATACCTTCTGTTCATGCGTTCAGCAACACAGATATCCAACTTCGTTCATAGCATTCTTTAGATTAAGCTTCCTTATTCGCCGAAGCATAAGGAACCGCTTTCATCCTCTTTATCTTCTTTTTGTGTCTTAAGACACAATCACTAAGATAAATTTACATGCTAAATGAGTATGGACTGTATCATTTTATGAAACTTGAGATAAGCATAATATCCTTTCTTGTGATCCGTATTACCGTGATCAAAAGGATATATTTCGCCTTTCTTAAGTCCTTCATCTCTACCGCTTTATTAACCGTACCCATACGCCCGATAATACTCTTTCATTGTCTCCAATGAGCAAGATACTATCTACGTATAGTACAAGAAACACCACCACGTTTTCGTCACTCTTTACAACACACAAGACTCATCCGCTCATTGATTTAAATCCATGCCACTGGATTACCCAATCAAAACAGATGCTTCACGATATTAAAGCTTGCTTTAAGTCCATCGCTGGACAATTTTAAGCTTACTATCAAAATGCTATTAGTACTTTGCAATGAATTACTCTGGTTGCTTCACATAGATGTTTTCCTCAAGACTTCCAATTAGGAAAGCTGTCTTGACATCTATTTGCTGTTCCTCATAATTCAATATGAGCAGCAATCAATAAAAGAATCCGGATCAATTTAAGCTTAGCTACCAGCGAACATGTTTCCTCATAATCGAACCATTTCTTTCTGAGTACACTTTTTCGCAACAAGCTTTGCTTCCAAGGTTTTCACCTTTCCATATGATCCTCTTTTATTTCCTTTGACCCTTGCAATGGCTTTTACACCATTTAGTGGTCATACAAGTTTCCAGACTTAATATAGAACCCGTAGATTCTATTTTAACATGCATTGCAACTTACTAAGATTCCGCATTTTCATCTTGTAGTGTTACGTCGTATCCGTGGGACAATACAATGTTTACTAGGGATCTAGTCTCACGACTCTCCCAAAATATATATTTATGGGTTGTCATACAACCCTCCCACTACGACAAGGCACTACATGTAATTGTGTATCAGACGTGACACGCGTTGCAGTTTAACCTTGTGGTATATCCTCTTGTACACTTGGTACTTATACTTAGTGTTTTCCTCTCACTTCCTTTAGAACAACTTATACATGGGCTTGTGATTTATTACAGTCCTTTTCCAAAAATCTAGTTATTGAGTTAACAATTATCCTTCGATCTTTTGGACTAAATAAATCACCTTCCATTTTTCTAGGATATCCCATATAATGAATTTAATTATTCCAAATAATTCATCATCTATCTAATCATAACCATAAGAGCCTTATTCCTTCTATCCTCCACACCATTCAGCTGGGGCATGCCCGGTGTAGACAACTTGAGATTTAATCTCAACTTCTGATCAATAGCTCCTAACTATCCCAAGAGGTATTCGCCATCATGATTGAATCGTAATGACTTAATATATTTTCCATGATGCTTCACTGTACCAGCCTTACAATTCTTGAATTAATCAAAGAACTTAGACATGCAGCGCATCATATAAATATATTGGTTTCCAGAATAATCTTCAAATATTCATAACCACCTCTCGCCTGGATAATATTAGGTTCGCTTGAATCAGAATGAACTAATTCCAACATATATATCTTTGGCTCTACTCCCCACAGCCTTGAAAAGGCAGCTAATCATTTTTACTTCCAAGCAAGACTCGCAAGTCTGATAGTTTCCACTTCAGATAAACCTTACGGTCTATCGGCTATCAACTTTTGAATCCTACTTAAGTAAAATGAATTAGTCATAGACGCCAAATGTATGTTTAGTTCATTTCCGAAGGTTCCTTTCTCTTACTCATATTAGAAGATGCATTATTTAATTACCATTTATTGCATCTGTGGAATGTACATGATTCAAGAGTATACTTTTTATCCACCAACGTACTTTATCGGATTATAGCCTCATTCCTCATCACTATGACCATGTCATTTAAATGAAATGAAGTATCCATCCGTTAATGCATAGAAACCGAAATTAAATTCTTTCTATGAAACGTACGTAAAGATAATTTCTCATAATCAATCGTTTATTCTTATCATGAGATAAATAAACAACTCCCACTGCAATAGTCACTACCTTTGTAGTTTTACCCATATTATTAACTATCTTATCCTTACTTAGTGATAAACATTTAGCGATTCCAGTATCTACATACTTCGTGTCAGTAGATGCCATTACTAATCATGTTTAAACCATTAGTAAATAAGATAATAACCTTGTTCATATCATGATGAAAATTGGCTTTCTTTTGCCACATGTTTTGTTAGAAGTTTCCCACCATATACAACCTTTCGTATTTCAGGTAGAACTTGCTTAAAACATCCAGGCAAATTGTGAAGAATAAATTGATTTAGGTTTCCCTTTCAATTTCTATTCCATGCTTTTCCAATTCATTCATGAATTCAACCATGATCTTCTGCCTTTTAATTTACTCAAGTATCCGAAGAATTACATGAGATCATCATATTTCTATGAACCTCTCATCTCTTCACTAGAGACTTTAACAGGCATCATGAGACGTGGACGTCCTTTGTGAGAATACACATGTATTTTCTTAAGCAGTAATTTTCAAAACCAAGATTCTTTTCTAATCATTTAATATGGACGAGTAAATATAATGTCTTTTAGTTAATAATTAGTGAAATAAAACCATTCAAAATTCATAGAATCACAAATAAATATTCTGATCAAATCTTTGAATTTTATCCTTTTATATTGATTCCCTCAAAACAATATAAAATAAAATTCACCGACATCTCAAGCACCGTGAGTCTGCAAGCCATGTTAGGGTGGACGTTTACAAACCCGAACATTTACAAGAGAAGGTTTTACCCATTAATTTCATTTGTCAACTTAACTTTATGACAAAATAATTAATAGTCGGTTCCTCTTTAGCCATGTAAATAATAGCAGTGACTCCGTTGGGGAGGATATTAATTATTCACATCTAAGTGTACACCATTATTTGATCCCAAGTCCGCTGCCCAAGCTTATGTGCCTTACTGTTAGAGAAGTACACACGCGCTCAGATAACTTTCTACAACCATCAATTATATAAGTTTGTACTAGTGAACCGCATATAAGCTCATCCGTTAGGGAGGAAGGCACTATAGCCAACGCGCAAGCCCATATGCAACACATTACAAACAATAATTATTTAAAGAAGCTTGTACCAGTGATCCGTGAATAAACTCATCCGTTAGGGAGGAAGGCTCTATTGCCAACGCGCAAGTTTACTCACATCACTTACAAACCAATAATGGAGGCCGCGGGAATTTATTACCAATCCCCTCTCCCACTTAGTTATTTAATTACCGAGGGTTTTTAACATGCATATAATATTGCAGAATAAAATATACAACTAAGACATGCTTCTATTAACAACAATTTAAATAAGTAAATCACATAGAACATGCCTTACATATATAACAATTAATTGTCAAATAAAAACAATTAAATCAGTTATATATCATTAATTAATTGCATAAAATGTTGGATCAATTAAATAGGCCCAGCTGACCCAAACAATATTAGCATAAAATGACCAGCCCATTATTGAAATAATTAAGCCCATTTATCTTGCCAATTTCTGCATTAAGGTCTAGCCCAATATTTAAATCAGGCCCAACATAATACCCACAATTAATTAAATTCAGCAATTAAAATTGCCTAGCAGCCCATTACCATTTTAATTAAAATTGGGCCATATAACTACAGCCCAAAACCATTTAATTAAAAAATGAGCAGCCCACAATGGTCCAGCAACCCAAACCAAACAGCACTCTATAAATAACTGAATTTGGGCCCATCAGCCAGCCCAACATCAACAAAAATTGGGCCTAAGGGGGGCAGCCCAATTTTCTTGCCTAGCAGCACAGTCCATACACAAAATTGCTGCCCTAGAAAGAAACAGCCGCACAGCGCCCTCACCACCACCAGCCGCAAACAGCCCAACCGTTCCGCAGCGCCGCTTTCGTGGGCAGCCGCTCCCGATGCTGGTTCTCCCAACCGCCGACAGCCTTCCCCTCCCGGCGGCCGCGCCCACAGCCAACCGGCTGCTGCTCAGAATCGATCGCCCACGGCAGCCACCACACGACATAAAACACCGCAGCATCTCGGCGCCGCTTCTGTCGGCGGCCGTGCTGTCAACATCCGATGATGATACCCCAGATCGCCGGAGTCGCCACGATCGCCCAGCAGATCATCGACTTCTTCAAGCCTTCACCGTTGCAAAAATGACCGCTGCAAGCAACCTCCACCGGAATCGAGCCATCAGCATGCCGCCGTGTAAGGACCCAGCGGTGAAGAGTCACCATCGCTGCCACCGACAGCATCGCTCATGCTGTTGCCGTCGATCAGCCATGACCGCCGCCAAACACCACAACAGGCAGACCGCCGCCGATCGCCTACATGTAGCCGAGCGACGGCAATCCAAAGCTTGCACCGTCGCAGTCCACAATACTCCTGTCGCCGATCACTGCTCCCGTCCGCTGCCGCCGACCAGCCTTCGATTAGCCTGGAACCCGCCGGAAAAACTCAGACCCTTCTGGATCTGAAAAGGCTCCTTCGATTCACTGGTTCGACAGGCAGCCTTCACCGAGCAGTCGCCACGGCTTCGTCTACCAGCCTTCACGCGCCGTCGGCTGACTCCTGCTTCCAGCCACCACGCGCTGCTGGTCTGATCTCTGACTTCCAGCCATCACACGCCGTCGGCCTGACATCCGTCCATCGGGTCCCGATCGTCGCCTGGAGGCTTCACGCTGGAAGTTCTAGCAACAGCGACCCGACCAGGACCTAACATCGCGCTACACACACGTTCTCTCCACCGATTGCAACCCATGAAGGGCGTATTGATAATCAGGACATGAAACACGAGCCGCCACGAACAACGTGTGTGTGATATCCAGTGTGAACATTCATCGATGACGATCACAAAGGGCAGAATAATCAAAAGGGATTTCATGATAATCCATAATTAAACAAACCCTTAAAACATGCTATCTGACTTTGATTATAAATCACGATAAGCACAAAAACATGCGATTACATCCAGATCATATCACATAATCATATAATCACAAATAACCCCTCCTAACGTCTCACGTATCACCACGAAACCAACGCTCTGATACCAATTGTTGGCAATTGGATCGTGTGGTTCAAATGTGAACGTTAGGATAAAAGATAAACAATAAGCAGCGGAAGCAATTAAACTGTTTACCGTACTTCTGGGTTGGTGTAGAGGTTGATCGTTGCAGAGAACTACCTCTGATCTTCTACTGTATGTCCCAAGTGTGATCCTGCTGTTGTGTGGGCAACAGTCTGCAGGATCTCTCAATCTGCTTCTCTTCCCTTCTCTCACCAAAAGAGGCGCAGGAATAATCTGAGGGTTCCAGGAAGCTGAGTTCACTTATATATTGGGCTACAGCAGGGACCAGGAGGAGAAATTGGGCTGGGCCTCAATTGAACTTAATTAACCAAGCTTAGCCCAAAGCTTTTAATTAAATCCAATAATAATAATATAGTCCACTAAAATATTATTACTGCACTACCCGTCCAATCCCAAAATTATATTCTGGGCTCCTTCTTATTATAAGCCCGACAGTCTCCCCATGTTTAAGATATACAATGCCCATTAATTAATTAAGTTACTGACAACTCAAATTAATTAATATCTTATCCGAGAGTAGTACCACTCAACCTTATTATCATGCCGGAAATTAATCCACTTGCAAGATTTACATGATAAACCTTATGAGCTCCTCAAGGGGACATCATCAGCCTATGTCGGACATGGATTCCTTCTACAATCAACAGCACACCATAGATACAGCACTACTTCCCAACTCACCGAGTTTGTTGATTTAATACTTATAAATCTCACCCATTGATGAATCAAAGAAATACATACTGCCCTACGTGTCGAGGTTATTGTATAGGGATTAAGAGCACGAACTTCCATAATAACAGAGATCAAGTTCTTCTATAAGTCAGTATAAGTCGAACGATCTCCGGCGGTCCTGCTCAATACACACAAGTGCACTAATGTGATTCTATAGCCAAGACAAGCTAATACCAAACCACACTACAACCATACCGATAGAGAGTCCCCGTCTATCTCAGTTGTGTGCATCTGTTTATACTTTATAAGGAAACCGATAATATGATCTTCTGCGTGTTGTCGCACAACATATTATCTACAGTATAAAGTAAATGGACTATTGCATCATGCATATAAAATAAATTATAAGATGCAATCATTTGATCAATGATTCTCATTTCAAATATTGTTATGACAATCTCATACTAAAGCAAGACTTTTAGTATACAATCCAACAAAAGGGTCATGACTCAATTTGGGTCATTGTTGATCGTTTGACGAAATCGTCACATTTCCTTCCGGTACACAGCAATGACTCTTTAGAGAAACTTGCCACGTTATATGTGGATGAAATCATGAGATTGCATGGAGTACCAGTGTCAATCATATCTGATCGAGATCCACGATTCACTTCACGTTTTTGGCCTAGTCTGCAAAGGGCGTTGGGTACGAAACTTCTATTCAGTACTTCGTTTCATCCACAGACTGATGGACAGTCAGAGAGAACTATACAGACGCTAGAAGACATGCTACGTGTAGTGGTGTTGAATTTGGGAGGTAGCTAGGATAGGTACGTGACTTTGGTGGAGTTCGCTTATAACAATAGTTATCATTCAAGTATTGGAATGCCCCCGTACGAAGCTCTTTATGGCCGAAAGTGCCGGACACCACTCTTTTGGGATGAGGTTGGTGAGAGATAAATCAAACAAGTAGAGCTTATCGAAGATGCAAAGGAAAAAGTATAATTTATTCGAGACAGACTTAAAGCAGTACAAGATCGACAGAAAAGCTATGCAGATAATAGGAGGCGCGAGTTGGAGTTTAATGTAGGAGACAAAGTGTTTCTAAAAGTTTCTCCGTTGAAGGGCATGCTGCGATTCCACCATCGAGGAAAGTTAAGTCCGAGGTATATTGGCCCGTTTACGATCTTGCAAAGGATTGGTCGTGTCGCGTATCGACTTGAGCTACAATCAGAATTGTCAAAGATTCACGATGTCTTCCATGTCTCTATGCTTAGAAAATATGAACCAGATCCTTCACATGTGCTCAAATGTCCCCCAGTTGCATTAAAGGAAAATCTATCGTACGAAGTCCAACCTGTTCAAATTGTGGATCGCCGAGAGAAAATGCTTCGTAATAAATCCATTCCTATGGTGAGGGTTCTATGGAGAAGTGATCGAATTGAAGAAGAAACATGGGAGCCAGAGTCTGTTATGGGTCAACAACATCCACATCTCTTTTCATCTCTAGGTACGTTTACGTTTCGAGGACGAAACTTTTTAGAGGAGGGGATACCTTATAATGTCTTGCCTCAACTTTTAAAAGCCCAAAATAATTTATTTATCTTTGGCCCAAACCTTATAATATATCAGCCCCAAACTAGAATTTGTTTTTAGAGCCCAAAATCTATTAAATTATTATTAGCCCAACTAGAATTTGCTTTTAGAGCCCAAAATCTATATATTTATTTTTGGCTTAAAGTCTAACTCACTTAAATGGCTTAATCTATTAATAAGCCCAGCCCATCAATAGCCCCAACAATATATGTCAAAAATATAATAAAAAGGAGAAAGGAAGATAAGAAATAAGAAGGGGCTTCTAGAACATCCAATAGGGGGAAAGAAGAGAAAGGAAGAGGAGAAACCCTTGTGATCAAATTCTCCCATACAACTCTCATTTTAGTTGGTGTATAAGTGTGTTAAGGTAAGTAATATGTCAATTAAGCTTCCTTTCTCAATGATTTTGTGATTTTGTTGGGTTTCTTCCTAGTAAAGGGAAATTCGTATGCTTCTGTTCGACCTACTTTCGACATAGCTATTGATCTTAGAAAGTTGCAAACTTAATTTCTATACGTAGCTGGATTCGTTAGCCACTTGAAACACCTCAATCCGATTTTTCTACAATTAGTTATGAATTTTTTCGTGAACTGCCACAGGCTGGAAAATTTCAAAATTTGTTATGTCAAATTCAAATTTATTTCCTATTATTTCGTTTGAGAAATGATATGAACCGGGTTATGTGAGGCTCGGAGTTGGTGTTGAGGAGTTACGAGCTGCCCTTTATTCAATATCAACTCCTATGTATATTGATTTGTATTCATTTGCTTATCTACTTTTTAGGTAAAGTTCAATCGTCGAAGGGCAAGGGAATAACTTCAGATTTCGGAGAGAGTTAATCATTTCCTTGTGAGTTGATAATTCGGGAATGCCTTCTCTTATGGGAAGTGTGGACCCTTGACAAGTTTGCATTCATTTTCTTTACTTACTTGATAAGAAAATTACTTGGTGATGTGTTATGTGGTAAAGAGGCTGATTGGCTCAATTGCTCTAGGTTGAGCCTGATTGGCATGATATGGTCCATTGATTATCTTATATTATTTCATATAGAGTCCTGTCAGCCATGTATTACGGGTATTGTTTGTTTTAATTTATAGAGCCTTGCTGGCTCGATATATGATATCATTGTTGTGAAGTATTTGAGGATTAATCTATTGATAATCTTGTGACTTGAGTTGTTATGCATTTGATGATTTATATGCATACCTGGTACCAAGGTTAAGTAGCCCAAATTGGTCACGGTTCGGGTGAGTTGGAGCGACATTGTTTAAGTAGCCCGAATAGTCGCGGTTCGGGTGAGTTAGAGTGACAAACTAATCGCCCGTGGCTTGGAAAACCTGGGTGAGTTAGATCTAAAGAGGCACCTATCCAATTGCCAAATATTGATACTCTGGAAGGTGATCGTTAGATGGATCAGCCTAGTATAGGCTCAGTCAACGTCACCGGTGTGGGACACGCATGTTATATATGTTTACATGTTTTATCATTTCGAGGATCTCATTGATATTAAATTGTGGTACTTGGTATATGTTGAGAAAGAGAATTAACCTTCATTTTGTCTAGAGTAACGGTGACGGGCTCGGACTGACTCTCGATGGAGAGCTCAGTTCGAGGAGGATATTGGCTACCCACGCGTCTTTTATGTGTTAACATGTTGTTTGAACTAAATGTGTTTTTTTTTTTAAATGCGTATAGAGGTTTTATTTTCATTAATTTGTATATTGTGTAAGAAATACTTGATGTGGAATGCAAATGTTGGATTTTAAGTTATAAGTCTTGAACGTGAGTACATACTTCGTATAAGGGTTGGCGTGATTGGCTTATCACCTCACTGAGCTAGTGGTTTTGCTCACTCCCCCCCACCATTCCTTTCCTTTTCAGGCGGTTGATATCTTTTGGTCGGAGGTTTGCCTATCTTTTGCTAGTCATCCGATCAGTGCTTGGGTACTCTTCTTTTTGTGTATAAATTGGTGGATCCATTGGCGAGATTGTATAGTTTATATTTGGTGACCCCCTTGATATTCTTTTTGTACCTTCGCGATGTTATATCGCTTGTGTATATTTTCTTCAGACCGAGTTACATCATTGTATTTTGTTCCTTTGTAAATCTTTGGTGGTATGTTATGAAAATGATGTCCTCGGGTAGTACTCATTATCATCAGTTGTTCTGTCCTACAGGTATTTGATAGAAAGCCTTACATTTTCTATAAATTTTCGGAGTGGAGTGCACTCATTCCGTGAAATTTATGGTTAACGTGGAGGTTGTCGCATTCTGTCTACGGTCGGGGCGTGACAAAAATAAAGTAAAAACGCATCGAAATGAAGAAAATATTGATCGTAATAATGTAAATATGCATCAAAATAAAGGAAATATGCATCTAAATGAAATAAATATGCATCAAAATGAAGTAAATATAAATCAAAACGAAGGAAATATACATCAAAATGAAGGAAATATGCATCGAAATGAAGGGAATGTTGATCGTAATGAAGTAAATATGCATCAAAACGAAGGAAATATGCATCAAAACGAAGGAAATATGCATCAAAATGAGGAAATATGCATCGAAACGAAGTAAATATGCATCAAAATGAGGTAAATATACATCGAAACAAAGTAAATATATATCGAAACAAAGTAAATATGCATCAAAATGAAGGAAATATGCATTGCAACGAACGGCATATTGATTGTAGTGAAGTAAATATGCATCAAAATGAAGAAAATATGCATCAAAACCAAGGAAATGTAGATCGTAACGAAGTAAATATGTATCAGAATGAAGCAAATATACATCGAAACGAAAGAAATATGAATCGAAACGAAGAAAAATGTTGATGTAAAGAGATAAATATGCATCAAAATGAAGTAAATATGCATAAAAAAGAAGGAAATATTGACCGTAATGAAGTAAATATGCATCAAAATAAAGTAAATATGCATCGAAACGAAGGAAATGTTGATCAAAATGAAGTAAATATACATCAAAATGAAGTAAATATGCATCAAAATGAAGGAATGCGCATCAAAACTATGGAAATATTGATCGTAATGAAGTAAATATGCATCAAAATGAAGGAAATATGCATCGAAATGAAGTAAATATGCATCAAACTCAAGTAAATATACATTGAAACGAAGGAAATATGCATCGAAATGAAGGAAATATGCATCGAATCGAAGGAAATGTTGATCGTAATGGAGTAAATAAGCATCAAAATGAAGGAAATATGCATCGAAACGAAGGACATATTGATCGTAGTGAAGTATATATGCTTCGAAACGAAGGAAATGTTGATTGTAATGGAGTAAATAAGCATCAAAATGAAGGAAATATATTTCGAAACGGACATATTGATCGTAATGAAGTAAATATGCATCTAAAAAAAGGAAATGTAGATCGTAATGATATAAATATGAATCAAAATGAAGTAAATATGCATTAATACCAAAGAAATATGCATCGAAACGAAGGAAATGTTGATCTTAATTAGGTAAATATACATTAAATTAAAGAAATATGCATCGAAACGAAGGAAATATTGATCGTAATGAAGTAAATATGCATCAAAATGAATGTAATATGCATCAAAACTAAGGAAATATTGATCGTAATGAAGTAAATATGCATCAAAATGAAGAAAATATGCATTGAAATGAAGTAAATATGCATCAAAATAAAGTAAATATACATCAAAACGAAGGAAATATGCATCTAATCGAAGGAAATGTTGATTTTAATGAAGTAAATATGTATCAAAATGAAGGAAATATGCATCGAAACGAAGGAATTGTTGATCGTAGTGAAGTAAACATGCATCAAAATGAAGAAAATGTGCATCAAAACGAAGGAAATGTTGATCGTAATGAAGTAAATATGCATCAAAATGAAGAAAATATGCAACGAAATGAAGAAAATATACATCAAAATGAAGTAAATATACATCGAAACGAAGGAAATATGCGTCGAAATGTAGGAATTATGCATCGAATCGATGTAAATATTGATCATAATGAAGTAAATATGCATCAAAATGAAGTAAATATTCATCGAAACGAAGGAAATGTTGATCGTAATGAAGTAAATATCCATCAAAATTGAAGTAAATATGCATCAAAACGAAGGAAATGTTGATCGTAATTTAGTAAATATGCATCAAAATGAAGTAAATATCAATCGAAACGAAAGAAATATGCATCAAAAAGAAGTAAATATGCATAAAAATGAAAGAAATATGCATCGAACCGAAGGAAATATTGATTTTAATGAGGTAAATATGCATCAAAATGTATTAAATATGCATCAAAATGAAGGAAATATTCATCGTAATGAAGTAAATATGCATCAAAATTAAGGAAATATGCATCAAAATAAGGCAAATATGCATCAAAATGAAGTAAATATACATTGAAACGAAGTAAATATGCATCAAAATGAAGAAAATATGCATTGAAATGAATTAAATATGTATCAAAATAAAGTAAATATACATCGAAATGACGGAAATATGCATCGAATCGAAGGAAATGTTGATCGTAATGAAGTAAATATGCATCAAAATGAAGGAAATATGCATCGATAAGGAGGAATTGTGGTAGTGAAGTAAATATGCATCAAAATAAAAAAAATGTGCATCAAAACAAAGGAAATGTTGATCATAATGAAGTAAATATGCATCAAAATGAAGAAAATATGCAACGAAAGGAAGTAAATATACATCAAAATAAAGTAAATATACATCAAAACGAAGAAAATATGCATCAAAATGTAGGAATTATGCATCGAATCGATGGAAATGTTGATCGTAATGAAGTAAATATGCATCAAAATGAAGTAAATATTCATCAAAACGAAGGAAATGTTGATTGTAATGAAGTAAATGTCCATTAAAAATTGAAGTAAATATGCATAGAAACGAAGGAATTGTTGATCGTAATTTAGTAAATATGCATCAAAATGAAGTAAATATCAATCGAAACGAAAGAAATATGCATCAAAACAAAGTAAATATGCATAAAAACGAAAGAAATATGCATCGATATGGAGGAAATGTTGATCGTAATGAGGTAGATATGCATCAAAATGTAGTAAATATGCATCGAAAGGAATGAAATATCGATCGTAATGAAGTAAATATGCATCAAAATGAAAGAAATATGCATCGAAATGAAGTAAATATGCATCAAAATGAAGTAAATATACATCGAAAAGTAGTTAATATGCATCAAAATGAAGAAAATATGCATTGAAATGAATTAAATATGCATCAAAATAAAGTAAATATACATCGAAACGAAGAAAATATGCATCGAATCGAAGGAAATGTTGATCGTAATGAAGTAAATATGCATCGTAATGAGGGAAATATGCATCGAAACGAAGGAATTGTTGATCGAAGTGAAGTAAATATGCATCAAAATGAAGAAAATGTGCATCAAAACGAAGGAAATGTTGATCGTAATTAAGTAAATATGCATCAAAATGAAGAAAATATGCAACGAAATGAAGTAAATATACATTAAAATGACGTAAATATACATTGAAAGGAAGGAAATATGCATCGAAATATAGGAATTATGCATCGAATCGATGGAAATGTTGGTCATAATGAAGTAAATATGCATCAAAATGAAGTAAATATGCATCGAAACGAAGGAAATGTTGATCGTAATGAAGTAAATATCCATAAAAATTGAAGTAAATATGCATCAAAACGAAGGAAATGTTGATCGTAATTTAGTAAATATGCATCAAAATAAAGTAAATATCAATCGAAACGAAAGAAATATGCATAAAAACGAAGTAAATATGCATAAAAATGAAAGAAATATGCATCGAACCGAAGGAAATATTGATTTTAATGAGGTAAATATGCATCAAAATGTATTAAATATACATCGAAATGAAGGAAATATTCATCGTAATGAAGTAAATATGCATAAAAATTAAGGAAATATGCATCGAAATAAGCCAAATATGCATCAAAATGAAGTAAATATACATTGAAACGAAGTAAATATGCATCAAAATGAAGAAAATATGCATTAAAATGAATTAAATATGCATCAAAATAAAGTAAATATACATCGAAATAACGGAAATATGCATCGAATCGAAGGAAATGTTGATCGTAATGAAGTAAATATGCATCAAAATGAAGGAAATATGCATCGAAAAGGAGGAATTGTGGATCGTAATGAAGTAAATATGCATCAAAATGAACAAAATGAGCATCAAAACGAAGGAAATGTTGATCGTAATGAAGTAAATATGCATCAAAATGAAGAAAATATGCAACGAAAGGAAGTAAATATACATCAAAATGAAGTAAATATACATCAAAACGAAGAAAATATGCATCGAAATGAGGAATTATGCATCGAATCGATGGAAATGTTGATCGTAATGAAGTAAATATGCATCAAAATGAAGTAAATATGCATCAAAATGAAGGAAATGTTGATTGTAATGAAGTAAATATCCATTAAAAATTGAAGTAAATATGGATCGAAACGAAGGAAATGTTGATCGTAATTTAGTAAATATGCATCAAAATGAAGTAAATATCAATCGAAGCGAAAGAAATATGCATCAAAACGAAGTAAATATGCATAAAAATGAATGAAATATGCATCGAAATGGAGGAAATGTTGATCGTAATGAGGTAGATATGCATCAAAATGTAGTAAATATACATCGAAAGGAAGGAAATATCGATCGTAATGAAGTAAATATGCATCAAAATGAAGGAAATATGCATCGAAATGAAGTAAATATGCATCAAAATGAAGTAAATATACATCGAAAAGTAGTAAATATGCATCAAAATGAAGAAAATATGCATTGAAATGAATTAAATATGCATCAAAATAAAGTAAATATACATCGAAACGAAGGAAATATGCATCGAATCGAAGGAAATGTTGATCGTAATGAAGTAAATATGCATCGTAATGAAGGATATATGCATCGAAACGAAGGAATTGTTGATCGAAGTGAAGTAAATATGCATCAAAATGAAGAAAATGTGCATCAAAACGAAGGAAATGTTGATCGTAATGAAGTAAATATGCATCAAAATGAAGAAAATATGCAACGAAATGAAGTAAATATACATTAAAATGACGTAAATATACATTGAAAGAAAGGAAATATGCATCGAAATGTAGGAATTATGCATCGAATCGATGGAAATGTTGATCATAATGAAGTAAATATGCATCAAAATGAAGTAAATATGCATCGAATCGAAGGAAATGTCGATCGTAATGAAGTAAATATGCATCAAAATAAAGGAAATATTCATCGAAACAAAGGAATTATGGATCGTAGTGAAGTAAATATACATCAAAATGAAGAAAATGTGCATCAAAACGAAGGTAATGTTAATCGTAATGAAGTAAATATGAATCAAAATGAAGAAAATATACAACGAAATGAAGTAAATACATCAAAATGAAGTAAATATACATCAAAACGAAGAAAATATGCATCGAAATGTAGGAATTATGCATCGAATCGATGAAAATATTGATCGTAATGAAGTACATATGCATCAAAATGAAGTAAATATGCATCAAAACGAAGGAAATGTTGATTGTAACGAAGTAAATATCCATCAAAATTGAAGTAAATATGCATCGAAACGAAGGAAATATTGATCGTAATTTAGTATATATGCATCAAAATGAAGCAAATATCAATCGAAACGAAAGAAATATGCATCAAAACAAAGTAAATATGCATAAAATAAAGGAAATGTTGATCGTAATGAAGTAAATATGCATCAAAATGAAGAAAATATGAATAAAAATGAAGGAAGTATGTATTAAAATGAAGTAAATATACATCGAAATGAAAGAAATGTTGATCGTAGTGAAGTAAATATGCATCAAAATGAAGTAATATGCATCGAAACGGTGGGAATGTTGACCTTAATGAAGTAAATATGCATCAAAATGAAGTAAATATTCATCGAAACAAATGAAATGTTGATCGTAATGAAGTAAATATCCATTAAAATGAAGTAAATATGCATCGAAACGATGGAAATGTTGATCGTAATTTAGTAAATATGAATCAAAATGAAGTAAATATCAATCAAAACGAAGGAAATATGCATCGAAATGAAGGAAATATGCATCGAATCGAATGAAATGTTGATCGTAATGAAGTAAATATCCATCAAAATGAAGTAAATGTGCATCGAAACAAAATAAATGTTGATCGTAATTTAGTAAATATGCATTAAGTAAATATCAATCAAAACGAAGGAAATATGCATCGAAACAAATTAAATATGCATCAAAATTTGAATCAAAATGAAGTAAATATGCATCGAAACGAGAAAATGAGCATCAAAATTAAGTAAATATGCATCAACACGAAAGAAATATGCATCAAAACGAAGTAAATATGCATAAAAATGAAAGAAATATGCATCGAAACGGAGGAAATGTTGATCGTAATGAGGCAAATATGCATCAAAATGCAGTAAATATGCATCGAAATGAAGGAAATATTGATCGTAATGGAGTAAATATGCATCAAAATGAAGGAAATATGCATCAAAATGAAGTAAATATGCATAAAAAAGAAGTAAATATACATCGAAACGAAGTAAATATGAATCAAAATGAACAAAATATACATTGAAATGAATTAAATATGAATCAAAATAAAGTAAATATACATCGAAACGAAGGAAATATGCATCGAATCGAAGGAAATGTTGATCGTAATGAAGTGAATAGGCATCAAAATGAAGTAAATATGCATCGAAACGAAGGAATTGTTGATCATAGTGAAGTAAATATAAATCAAAATGAAGAAAATGTGCATCAAAACGAAGGAAATGTTGATCGTTATGAAGTAAATATACATCAAAATGAAGAAAATATGCACCGAAATGAAGTAAATATACATCAAAATGAAGTAAATATACATCGAAACGAAGGAAATATGCATCGAAATGTAGGAATTATGCATCGAATCGATGGAAATGTTGATCATAATGAAGTAAATATGCATCAAAATAAAGTAAATATGCATCGAAACGAAGGAAATATTGATCGTAATGAAGTAAATATCAATCAAAATTGAAGTAAATATGCATTGAAACGAAGGAAATATTGATCGTAATTTAGTAAATATGCATCAAAATAAAGTAAATATCAATCGAAACGAAATAAATATGCATCAAAACGAAGTAAATATGCATCAAAACGAAAGAAATATGCATCGAAACGAAGGAAATGTTGATCGTAATGAGGTAAATACGCATCAAAATATAGTAAATATGCATCGAAATGATGGAAATATTGATCGTAATGAAGTAAATATGCATCAAAATGAAGGAAATATGCATTGAAATGAAGTAAATATGCATCAAAATGAAGTAAATATACATCGAAACGAAGTAAATATGCATCAACATGAAGAAAATATGAATTGAAATGAATTAAATATGCATAAAAAAATAAATATACATTGAAACGAAGGAAATATGCATCGAATCGAATGAAATGTTGATCGTAATGAAGTAAATATGCATCAAAATGAAGGAAATATTCATCGAAACAAAGGAATTATGGATCGTAGTGAAGTAAATATGCATCAAAATGAAGAAAATGTGCATCAAAACGAAGGTAGTGTTAATCGTAATGAAGTAAATATGAATCAAAATGAGGAAAATATACAACGAAATGAAGTAAATACATCAAAATGAAGTAAATATACATCAAAACGAAGAAAATATGAATCGAAATGTAGGAATTATGCATCGAATTGATGGAAATGTTGATCGTAATGAAGTACATATGCATCAAAATGAAGTAAATATGCACCGAAACGAAGGAAATGTTGATTGTATAGAAGTAAATATCCATCGAAATTGAAGTACATATGCATCGAAACGAAGGAAATATTGATCGTAATTTAGTATATATGCATCAAAATGAAGTAAATATCAATCGAAACGAAAGAAATATGCATCAAAACAAAGTAAATATGCATAAAAACAAAAGAAATGTTGATCGTAATGAAGTAAATATGCATCAAAATGAAGGAAATATGAATAAAAACGAAGGAAATATGTATCAAAATGAAGTAAATATACATCGAAACGAAAGAAATGTTGATCGTAGTGAAGTAAATATGCATCAAAATGAAGTAATATGCATCGAAACAATGGAAATGTTGACCTTAATGAAGTAAATATGCATCAAAATGAAGTAAATATTCATCGAAGCAAAGGAAATGTTGATCGTAATGAAGTAAATATCCATTAAAATGAAGTAAATATGCATCGAAACGATGGAAATGTTGATCGTAATTTAGTAAATATGAATCAAAATGAAGTAAATATCAATCAAAACGAAGGAAATATGCATTGAAATGAAGGAAATATGCATCGAATCGAAGGAAATGTTGATCGTAATGAAGTAAATATCCATCAAAATAAAGTAAATATACATCGAAACAAAATAAATGTTGATCGTAATTTAGTAAATATGCATTAAGTAAATATCAATCAAAACGAAGTAAATATGCATCGAAACGAGAAAATGAGCATCAAAATTAAGTAAATATGCATCATTACGAAAGAAATATGCATCGAAACGAAGGAAATATTGATCGTAATGAGGTAAATATGCATCAAAATGTAGTAAATATGCATCGAAATGAAGGAAATATTGATCGTAATGAGGTAAATATGCATCAAAATGTAGTAAATATGCATCGAAATGAAGGAAATATTGATCATAATGGAGTAAATATGCATCAAAATGAAGGAAATATGCATCGAAATGAAGTAAATATGCATCAAAAAGAAGTAAATATACATCGAAATGAAGTAAATATGCATCAAAATGAATAAAATATACATTGAAATGAATTAAATATGAATCAAAATAAAGGAAATATGCATCGAATCGAAGGAAATGTTGATCGTAATGAAGTAAATAGGCATCAAAATGAAGGAAATATGCATCGAAACGAAGGAATTGTTGATCGTAGTGAAGTAAATATGAATCAAAATGAAGAAAATGTGCGTCAAAACAAAGGAAATGTTGATCGTTATGAAGTAAATATACATCAAAATGAAGAAAATATGCAACGAAATGAAGTAAATATACATCAAAATGAAGTAAATATACATCGAAACGAAGGAAATATGCATCAAAATGTAGGAATTATGCATCGAATCGACGGAAATGTTGATCATAATGAAGTAAATATGCATCAAAATAAAGTAAATATGCATCGAAACGAAGGAAATATTGATCGTAATGAAGTAAATATTAATCAAAATTGAAGTAAATATGCATCAAAACGAAGAAAATATTGATCGTAATTTAGTAAATATGCATCAAAATGAAGTAAATATCAATCGAAACGAAAGAAATATGCATCAAAACGAAGTAAATATGCATAAAAATGAAAGAAATATGCATTGAACCGAAGGAAATATTGATTTTAATGAGGTAAATATGCATCAAAATGTATTAAATATACATCGAAATGAAGGAAATATTCATTGTAATGAAGTAAATATGCATAAAAATTAAGGAAATATGCATCGAAATAAGCCAAATATGCATCAAAATGAAGTAAATATACATTGAAACGAAGTAAATATGCATCAAAATGAAGAAAATATGCATTGAAATGAATTAAATATGCATCAAAATAAAGTAAATATACATCGAAATGACGGAAATATGCATCGAATCGAAGGAAATGTTGATCGTAATGAAGTAAATATGCATCAAAATGAAGGAAATATGCATCGAAAAGGAGGAATTGTGGATCGTAGTGAAGTAAATATGCATCAAAATGAAGAAAATGTGCATCAAAACGAAGGAAATGTTGATCGTAATGAAGTAAATATGCATCAAAATGAAGAAAATATGAAATGAAAGGAAGTAAATATACATCAAAATGAAGTAAATATACATCAAAACGAAGAAAATATGCATCGAAATGTGGAATTATGCATCGAATAGATGGAAATGTTGATCGTAATGAAGTAAATATGCATCAAAATGAAGTAAATATGCATCAAAACGAAGGAAATGTTGATTGTAATGAAGTAAATATCCATTAAAAATTGAAGTAAATATGGATCGAAACGAAGGAAATGTTGATCGTAATTTAGTAAATATGCATCAAAATGAAATAAATATCAATTGAAACGAAAGAAATATGCATCAAAACGAAGTAAATATGCATAAAAATGAAAGAAATATGCATCGAAATGGAGGAAATGTTGATCGTAATGAGGTAGATATGCATCAAAATGTAGTAAATATGCATCGAAAGGAAGGAAATATCGATCGTAATGAAGTAAATATATATCAAAATGAAGAAAATATGCATCGAAATGAAGTAAATATGCATCAAAATGAAGTAAATATACATCGAAAAGTAGTAAATATGCATACATCGAAACGAAGGAAATATGCATCGAAATGTAGGAATTATGCATCGAATCGATGGAATTGTTAATCATAATGCAGTAAATATGCATTAAAATAAAGTAAATATGCATCGAAACGAAGGAAATGTTGATCGTAATGAAGTAAATATCAATCAAAATTGAAGTAAATATATATTGAAACAAAGGAAATGTTTATCGTAATTTAGTAAATATGCATCAAAATGAGATAAATATCAATCGAAACGAAAGAAATATGCATCAAAACAAAGTAAATATGCATCAAAAAGAAAGAAATATGCATCGAAATGAAGGAAATGTTGATCGTAATGAGGTAAATACGTATCAAAATATAGTAAATATGCATCGAAATGATGGAAATATTGATCGTAATGATGTAAATATGCATCAAAATGAAGGAAATATGCATCGAAATGAAGTAAATATGTATCAAAATGAAATAAATATACATCGAAACGAAGTAAATATGCATCAAAATGGAGAAAATATTCATTGAAATGAATTAAATATGCATCAAAATAAAGTAAATATGCATCAAAACGAAAGAAATATGCATCGAAACGAAGGAAATGCTGATCGTAATGAGGTAAATATGCATCAAAATATAGTAAATATGCATCGAAATGAAGGAAATATTAATCGTAATGAAGTAAATATGCATCAAAATGAAGGAAATATGCATCGAAATGAAGTAAATATGCATCAAAATGAAGTAAATATACATCGAAACGAAGTAAATATGCATCAAAATGAAGAAAATATGCATTGAAATGAATTAAATATGCATCAAAATAAAGTAAATATGCATCAAAACGAAAGAAATATGCATCGAAACGAAGGAAATATTGATCGTAATGAGGTAAATATGCATCAAAATATAGTAAATATGCATCGAAATGAAGGAAATATTGATCGTAATGAAGTAAATATGCATCAAAATGAAGGAAATATGCATCGAAATGAAGTAAATATGCATCAAAATGAAGTAAATATACATCGAAACGAAGTAAATATGCATCAAAATGAAGAAAATATGCATTGAAATGAATTAAATATGCATCAAAATAAAGTAAATATACATCGAAACGAAGGAAATATGCATCGAATCGAAGGAAATGATGATCGTAATGAAGTAAATATTCATCAAAATGAAGGAAATATTCATCGAAACGAAGGAATTATGGATCATAGTGAAGTAAATATGCATCAAAATGAAGAAAATGTGCATCAAAACGAAGGTAATGTTAATTGTAATGAAGCAAATATGCAACAAAATGAAGAAAATATACAACGAAATGAAGTAAATACATCAAAATAAAGTAAATATACATCAAAACGAAGAAAAAATGCATCAAAATGTAGCAATTATGCATCGAATCGATGGAAATGTTGATCTTAATGAAGTAAATATGCATCGAGATAAAGTAAATATGCATCGAAACGAAGGAAATGTTGATCATAATGAAGTAAATATCAATCAAAATTGAAGTAAATATGCATTGAAACGAAGGAAATGTTGATCGTAATTTAGTAAATATGCATCAAAATGAAGTAAATATCAATCGAAACGAAAGAAATATGCATAATAACGAAGTAAATATGCATCAAAACGAAAGAAATATGCATCGAAACGAAGGAAATATTGATCGTAATGAGGTAAATATGCATCAAAATGCAGTAAATATGCATCGAAATGAAGGAAATATTGATCGTAATGAAGTAAATATGCATTAAAATGAAGGAAATATGCATCGAAATGAAGTAAATATGCATAAAAATGAAGTAAATATACATCGAAACGAAGTAAAACTGCATCAAAATGAAGAAAATATGCATTGAAATGAATTAAATATGCATAAAAAAAGTAAATATACATTGAAACGAAGGAAATATGCATCTAATAGAAGGAATTATTGATCGTAATGAAGTAAATATGCATCAAAATGAAGGAAATATTCATCGAAACAAAGGAATTATGGATCGTAGTGAAGTAAATATGCATCAAAATGAAGAAAATGTGCATCAAAACGAAGGTAATGTTAATCGTAATGAAGTAAATATGAATCAAAATGAAGAAAATATACAACGAAATGAAGTAAATACATCAATGTGAAGTAAATATACATCAAAATGAAGAAAATATGCATCGAAATGTAGGAATTATGCATCGAATCGATGGAAATGTTGATCGTAATGAAGTACATATGCATCAAAATGAAGTAAATATGCATCGAAACGAAGGAAATGTTGATTGTAACGAAGTAAATATCCATCAAAATTGAAGTAAATTTGCATTGAAACGAAGGAAATATTGATTGTAATTTAGTATATATGCATCAAAATGAAGTAAATATCAATCGAAACAAAGTAAATATGCATAAAAACAAAGGAAATGTTGATCGTAGTGAAGTAAATATGCATCAAAATGAAGTAATATGGATCGAAACAATGGAAATGTTGACCTTAATTAAGTAAATATGCATCAAAATGAAGTAAATATTCATCGAAACTAAGAAAATATTAATCGCAATGAAGTAAATATCCATTAAAATGAAGTAAATATGCATCGAAACAATGGAAATGTTGATCGTAATTTAGTAAATATGAATCAAAATGAAGTAAATATCAATCAAAACGAAGGAAATATGCATTGAAATGAAGGAAATGTGCATCGAATCGAAGGAAATATTGATCGTAATTAAGTAAATATCCATCAAAATGAAGTAAATATGCATCGAAACAAAATAAATGTTGATCGTAATTTAGTAAATATGCATTAAGTAAATATCAATCAAAACGAAGTAAATATGCATCGAAACGAGAAAATGAGCATCAAAATTAAGTAAATATGCATCAACACGAAAGAAATATGCATTGAAACGAAGGAAATGTTGATCGTAATGAGGTAAATATGCATCAAAATATAGTAAATATGCATTGAAATGAAGGAAATATTGATCGTAATGAAGTAAATATGCATCAAAATGAAGGAAATATGCATCGAAATGAAGTAAATATGCATAAAAATGAAGTAAATATACATCGAAACGAAGTAAATATGCATCAAAATGAATAAAATATGCATTGAAATGAATTAAATATGCATCAAAATAAAGTAAATATACATCGAAACTAAGGAAATATACATCGAATCGAAGGAAATGTTGATCGTAATGAAGTAAATATTCATCAAAATGAAGAAAATATTCATCGAAACGAAGGAATTATGGATCGTAGTGAAGTAAATATGCATCAAAATGAAGAAAATGTGAATAAAAACGAAGGTAATGTTAATCGTAATGTAGTAAATATGCATAAAATGAAGAAAATATACAACGAAATGAAGTAAATACATCAAAATAAAGTAAATATACATCAAAACGAAGAAAATATGCATCAAAATGTAGGAATTATGCATCGAATCGATGGAAATGTTGATCGTAATGAAGTAAATATGCATCGAAATAAAGTAAATATGCATCGAAACGAATGAAATGTTGATCGTAATGAAGTAAATATCCATCAAAATTAAAGTAAATATGCATTGAAACGAAGGAAATGTTGATCGTAATTTAGTAAAATATGCATCAAAATGAAGTAAATATCAATCGAAACGAAAGAAATATACATCAAAACGAAGTAAATATTCATCAAAACGAAAGAAATATGCATCGAAACGAATGAAATATTGATCGTAATGAGGTAAATATGCATTAAAATTTAGTAAATATGCATCGAAATGAAGGAAATATTGATCGTAATGAAGTAAATATGCATCAAAATGAAGGAAATATGCATCGAAATGAAGTAAATATCCATTAAAATGAAGTAAATATACATCGAAACGAAGTAAATATGCATCAAAATGAAGAAAATATGCATTGAAATAAATTAAATATGCATCAAAATAAAGTAAATATACATCGAAACGAAGAAAATATGCATCGAATTGAAGGAAATGTTGATCGTAATGAAGTAAATATGCATCAAAATGAAGGAAATATGCAACGAAATGAAGGAATTGTTGATCGTAGTGAAGTAAATATGAATTAAAATGAAGAAAATATGCATCAAAACGAAGGAAATGTTGATCGTAATGAAGTAAATATGCATCAAAATGAAGAAAATATACAACGAAATGAAGTAATTATACATCGAAATGAAGTAAATATACATCGAAATGAACGAAATATGCATCGAAATGCAGGAATTATGCATCAAATCGATGGAAATGTTGATCATAATGAAGTAAATATGCATCAAAATGAAGTAAATACGCATCGAAACGAAGAAAATGTTGATCGTAATGATGTAAATATCCATCAAAATTGAAGTGAATATGCATCGAAACGAAGGAAATATTGATCGTAATTTAGTAAATATGCATCAAAATAAAGTAAATATCAATCGAAACGAAAGAAATATGCATCAAAACGAAGTAAATATGCATAAAAACGAGAGAAATATTCATCAAAATGAAGGAAATGTTGATCGTAATGACGTAAATATGCATCAAAATATAGTAAATATGCATCGAAATAAAGGAAATATCGACCGTAATGAAGTAAATATGCATCAAAATGAAGGAAATATGCATCGAAATGAGGCAAATATGCATCAAAATAAAGTAAATATACAACGAAAAAAAGTAAATATGCATCAAAATTAAGGAAATAGGCATCGAATCGAAGGAAATGTTGATCGTAATGAAGTAAACATGCATCAAAATGAAGGAAATATGCAACGAAAGGAAGTAAATATACAACAAAATGAAGTAAATATACATCAAAACGAAGAAAATATGCATCAAAATGTAGGAATTATGCATCGAATCGATGGAAATGTTGATCGTAATGAAGTAAATATGCGTCAAAATGAAGTAAATATTAATCAAAACGAAGGAAATGTTGATTGTAATGAAGTAAATGTCCATTAAAAATTGAAGTAAATATGCATCGAAACGAAGGAAATGTTGATCGTAATTTAGTAAATATGCATCAAAATGAAGTAAATATCAATCGAAACGAAAGAAATATGCATCAAAACGAAGTAAATATGCATAAAAACGAAAGAAATATGCATCAAAATGGAGGAAATGTTGATCGTAATGAGGTAGATATGCATCAAAATGTAGTAAATATGCATCGAAAGGAAGGAAATATCGATCGTAATGAAGTAAATATGCATCAAAATGAAGGAAATATGCATCGAAATGAAGTAAATATGCATCAAAATGAAGTAAATATACATCGAAAAGTAGTAAATATGCATCAAAATGAAGAAAATATGCATTGAAATGAATTAAATATGCATCAAAATAAAGTAAATATACATCGAAATGAAGGAAATATGCATCGAATCGATGGAAATGTTGATCGTAATGAAGTAAATATGCATCGTAATGAAGGAAATATGCATCGAAACGAAGGAATTGTTGATCGAAGTGAAGTAAATATGCATCAAAAATGAAGAAAATATGCATCAAAACGAATGATATGTTGATCGTAATTAAGTAAATATGCATCAAAATGAAGAAAATATGCAACGAAATGAAGTAAATATACATTAAAATGACGTAAATATACATTGAAAGGAAGGAAATATGCATCGAAATGTAGGAATTATGCATCGAATCGATAGAAATGTTGATCATAATGAAGCCATCAAAATTGAAGTAAATATGCATCAAAACGAAGGAAATGTTGATCGTAATTTAGTAAATATGCATCAAAATGAAGTAAATATCAATCGAAACGAAAGAAATATGCATCAAAACGAAGTAAATATGCATAAAAACAAAGGAAATGTTGATCGTAATGAAGTAAATATGCATCAAAATGAAGGAAATATGAATCAAAACGAAGGAAATATGTATCAAAATGAAGTAAATATACATCGAAACGAAAGAAATGTTGATCGTAGGGAAGTAAATATGCATCAAAATGAAGTAATATGCATTGAAACAAAGGAAATGTTGATTTTAATGAAGTAAATATGCATCAAAATGAAGTAAATATTCATCGAAACAAAGAAAATGTTGATCGTAACGAAGTAAATATCCATTAAAATGAAGTAAATATGCATCGAAATTATGGAAATATTGATCGTAATTTAGTAAATACGAATCAAAATGAAGTAAATATAAATCAAAACGAAGGAAATATGCATCGAAATGAAGGAAATATGTATCGAATCGAAGGAAATGTTGATCGTAATGAAGTAAATATCCATCAAAATGAAGTAAATACGCATCGAAACGAAATAAATGTTGATCGTAATTCAGTAAATAAGCATTAAATAAATATCAAACGAAAAGAAGGAAATATGCATCGAAACGAGAAAATGAGCATCAAAATTAAGTAAATGTGCATCAACACGAAAGAAATATGAATCGAAACGAAGGAAATGTTGATCGTAATGAGATAAATATGCATCAAAATGTAGTAAATATGCATCGAAATGAAGAAGATATTCATCGTAATGGAGTAAATATGCATCAAAATGAAGGAAATATGCATCGAAATGAAGTAAATATGCATCAAAATGAAGTAAGTATACATCGAAACGAAGTAAATATGCATCAAAATAAAGAAAATATGCATTGAAATGAATTAAATATGAATCAAAATAAAGTAAATATACATCGAAACGAAGGAAATATGCATCGAATCGAAGGAAATATTGATCGTGATGAAGTAAATAGGCATTAAAATGAAGGAAATATGCATCGAAACGAAGGAATTGTTGATCGTAGTGAAGTAAATATGCATCAAAATGAAGAAAATATGCAATGAAATAAAGTAAATATACATCAAAATGAAGTAAATATACATCAAAACGAAGGAAATATGCATCGAAATGTAGGAATTATGCATCGAATTGATGGAAATATTGATCATAATAAAGTAAATATACATCAAAATAAAGTAAATATGCATCGAAACGAAGGAAATGTTGATCGTAATGAAGTAAATATCAATCAAAATTGAAGTAAATATGCATTGAAACGAAGGAAATGTTGATCGTAATTTAGTAAATATGCATCAAAATGAAGTAAATATAAATCGAAACGAAAGAAATATGCATCAAAACGAAGTAAATATGCATCAAAACGAAAGAAATATGCATCGAAACGAAGGAAATGTTGATCATAATGAGGTAAATATGCATCAAAATGTAGTAAATATGCATCAAAATGAAGGTAATATTTATCATAATTAAGTAAATATGCATTAAAATGAAGGAAATATTCATCGAAATGAAGTAAATATGCATAAAAATAAAGTAAATATACATCGAAACGAAGTAAATATGCATCTAAATGAAGAAAATATGTATTGAAATGAATTAAATATGTATAAAAAAAAGTAAATATACATTGAAACGAAGGAAATATGCATCGAAACGAAGGAAATGTTGATCGTAATGAAGTAAATATGCATCAAAATGAAGGAAATATTCATCGAAACAAAGGAATTATGGATCGTAGTGAAGTAAATACGCATCAAAACGATGGTAATGTTAATCGTAATGAAGTAAATATGCATCAAAATGAAGAAAATATACAACAAAATGAAGTAAATACATCAAAATGAAGTAAATATACATCAAAACGAAGAAAATATGCATCGAAATGTGGGAATTATGCATCGAATCGATGGAAATGTTGATCGTAATGAAGTACATATGCATCAAAATGAAGTAAATATGCATCGAAACGAAGGAATTGTTGATTGTAATGAAGTAAATATCCATCAAAATTAATGTAAATATGCATCGAAATGAAGGAAATATTGATCGTAATTTAGTATATATGCATCAAAATGAAGTAAATATCAATCGAAACGAAAGAAATATGCATCAAAACAAAGTAAATATGCATAAAAATAAAGGAAATTTGATCGTAATGAAGTAAATATGCATCAAAATCAAGGAAATATGAATAAAAACGAAGGAAGTATGTATCAAAATGAAGTAAATATACATTGAAACGAAAGAAATGTTGATCGTAGTGAAGTAAATATGCATCAAAATGAAGTAATATGCATCGAAACGATGGGAATGTTGACCTTAATGAAGTAAATATGCATCAAAATGAAGTAAATATTCATCGAAACAAAGAAAATGTCTATTATAATGAAGTAAATATCCATTAAAATGAAGTAAATATGCATCGAAATTATGGAAATGTTGATCGTAATTTAGTAAATATGAATCAAAATGAAGTAAATATCAATCAAAACGAAGGAAATATGCATCGAAATGAAGGAAATATGCATCGAATCGAAGGAAATGTTGATCGTAATGAAGTAAATATCCATCAAAATGAAGTAAATATGCATCGAAACAAAATAAATGTTGATCGTAATTTAGTAAATATGCATTAAGCAAATATCAATCAAAACGAAGGAAATATGCATCGAAACAAATTAAATATGCATCAAAATTTGAATCAAAATGAAGTAAATATGCATCGAAACGAGAAAATGAGAATCAAAATTAATTAAATATGCATCAACACGAAAGAAATATGCATCGAAATGAAGAAAATGTTGATCGTAATGAGGTAAATATGCATCAAAATGCAGTAAATATGCTTCGAAATGAAGGAAATATTGATCATAATGGAGTAAATATGCATCAAAATGAAGGAAATATGCATCAAAATGAAGTGAATATGCATAAAAAAGAAGTAAATATACATCGAAACGAAGTAAATATGCATCAAAATGAACAAAATATACATTGAAATGAATTAAATATGAATCAAAATAAAGTAAATATACATCGAAACGAAGGAAATATGCATCGAATCGAAGGAAATGTTGATCGTAATTAAGTAAATAGGCATCAAAATGAAGTAAATATGCATCGAAACGAAGGAATTGTTGATCGTAGTGAAGTAAATATGAATCAAAATGAAGAAAATGTGCGTCAAAACGAAGGAAATGTTGATCGTTATGAAGTAAATATACATCAAAATGAAGAAAATATGCAAAGAAATGAAGTAAATATACATCAAAATGAAGTAAATATACATCGAAACGAAGGAAATATGCATCGAAATGTAGGAATTATGCATCGAATCGATGGAAATGTTGATCATAATGAAGTAAATATGCATCAAAATAAAGTAAATATGCATCGAAACGAAGGAAATATTGATCGTAATGAAGTAAATATCAATCAAAATTGAAATAAATATGCATTGAAACGAAGGAAATATTGATCGTAATTTAGTAAATATGCATCAAAATAAAGTAAATATCAATCGAAATGAAAGAAATATGCATCAAAACGAAGTAAATATGCATCAAAACGAAAGAAATATGCATCGAAACGAAGGAAATGTTGATCGTAATGAGGTAAATACGCATCAAAATATAGTAAATATGCATCGAAATGATGGAAATATTGATCGTAATGAAGTAAATATGCATCAAAATGAAGTAAATATGCATCGAAATGAAGTAAATATGCATCAAAATGAAGTAAATATACATCGAAACGAAGTAAATATGCATCAAAATGAAGAAAATATGCATTGAAATGAATTAAATATGCATCAAAATAAAGTAAATATGCATCAAAACGAAAGAAATATGCATCGAAACGAAGGAAATGTTGATCGTAATGAGGTAAATATGCATCAAAATATAGTAAATATGCATCGAAATGAAGGAAATATTGATCGTAATGAAGTAAATATGCATCAAAATGAAGGAAATATGCATCGAAATGAAGTAAATATGCATCAAAATGAAGTAAATATACATCGAAACGAAGTAAATATGCATCAAAATGAAGAAAATATGCATTGAAATGAATTAAATATGCATCAAAATAAAGTAAATATACATCGAAACGAAGAAAATATGCATCGAATCGAAGGAAATGTTGATCGTAAAGAAGTAAATATTCATCATAATGAAGGAAATATTCATCGAAACGAAGGAATTATGGATCGTAGTGAAGTAAATATGCATCAAAATGAAGAAAATGTGCATCAAAACGAAGGTAATGTTAATTGTAATGAAGTAAATATGCATCAAAATGAAGAAAATATACAACGAAATGAAGTAAATACCTCAAAATAAAGTAAATATACATCAAAACGAAGAAAATATGCATCAAAATGTAGCAATTATGCATCCAATCGATGGAAATGTTGATCTTAATGAAGTAAATATGCATCGAAATAAAGTAAATATGCATCGAAACGAAAAAAATGTTGATCATAATGAAGTAAATATCAATCAAAATTGAAGTAAGTATGCATTGAAACGAAGGAAATGTTGATCGTAATTTAGTAAATATGCATCAAAATGAAGTAAATATCAATCGAAACGAAAGAAATATGCATCAAAACGAAGTAAATATGCATCAAAACAAAAGAAATATGCATCGAAACGAAGGAAATGTTGATCGTAATGAGGTAAATATGCATCAAAATGTAGTAAATATGCATCGAAATGAAGGAAATATTGATCGTACTGAAGTAAATATGCATTAAAATGAAAGAAATATGCATCGAAATGAAGTAAATATACATAAAAATGAAGTAAATATACATCGAAACGAAGTAAATATGCATCAAAATGAAGAAAATATGCATTGAAATGAATTAAATATGCATAAAAAAAGTAAATATACATTGAAACGAAGGAAATATGCATCGAATCGAAGGAAATGTTGATCGTAATGAAGTAAATATGCATCAAAATGAAGGAAATATTCATCGAAACAAAGGAATTATGGATCGTAGTAGTAAATATACATCAAAATGAAGAAAATGTGCATCAAAACGAAGGTAATGTTAATCGTAATGAAGTAAATATGAATCAAAATGAAGAAAATATACAACGAAATGAAGTAAATACATCAAAATGAAGTAAATATACATCAGAACGAAGAAAATATGCATCGAAATGTAGGAATTATGCATCGAATCGATGAAAATGTTGATCGTAATGAAGTACATATGCATCAAAATGAAGTAAATATGCATCGAAACGAAGGAAATGTTGATTGTAACGAAGTAAATATCCATCAAAATCGAAGTAAATATGCATCGAAACGAAGGAAATATTGATCTTAATTTAGTATATATGCATCAAAATGAAGTAAATATCAATCGAAACGAAAGAAATATGCATCAAAACAAAGTAGATATGCATAAAAACAAAGGAAATGTTGATCGTAATGAAGTAAATATGCAGCAAAATGAAGGAAATATGAATAAAAACGAAGGAAATATGTATCAAAATGAAGTAAATATACATCGAAACAAAAGAAATGTTGATCGTAGTGAAGTAAATATGCATCAAAATGAAGTAATATGCATCGAAACAATGGAAATGTTGACCTTAATGAAGTAAATATGCATCAAAATGAAGTAAATATTCATCGAAACAAAGGAAATGTTGATCGTAATGAAGTAAATATCCATTAAAATGAAGTAAATATGCATCGAAACGATGGAAATGTTGATCGTAATTTAGTATATATGAATCAAAATGAAGTAAATATCAATCAAAACGAAGGAAATATGCATCGAAATGAAGGAAATATGCATCGAATCGAAGGAAATGTTGATCGTAATGAAGTAAATATCCATCAAAATGAAGTAAATATGCATCGAAACAAAATATATGTTGATCGTAATTTAGTAAATATGCATTAAGTAAATATCAATCAAAACGAAGGAAATATGCATCGAAACAAATTAAATATGCATCAAAATTTGAATCAAAATGAAGTAAATATGCATCGAAACGAGAAAATGAGCATCAAAATTAAGTAAATATGCATCAACACGAAAGAAATATGCATCGAAATGAAGAAAATGTTGATCGTAATGAGGTAAATATGCATCAAAATGCAGTAAATATGCATCGAAATGAAGGAAATATTGATCGTAATGGAGTAAATATGCATCAAAATGAAGGAAATATGCATCAAAATGAAGTAAATATGCATAAAAAAGAAGTAAATATACATCGAAACGAAGTAAATATGCATCAAAATGAACAAAATATACATTGAAATGAATTAAATATGAATCAAAATAAAGTAAATATACATCGAAACGAAGGAAATATGCATCGAATCGAAGGAAATGTTGATCGTAATGAAGTAAATAGGCATCAAAATAAAGTAAATATGCATCGAAACGAAGGAATTGTTGATCGTAGTGAAGTAAATATGAATCAAAATGAAGAAAATGTGCGTCAAAACGAAGGAAATGTTGATCGTTATGAAGTAAATATACATCAAAATGAAGAAAATATGCAACGAAATGAAGTAAATATACATCAAAATGAAGTAAATATACATCTAAACGAAGGAAATATGCATCGAAATGTAGGAATTATGCATCGAATCGTTGGAATTGTTAATCATAATGAAGTAAATATGCATCAAAATAAAGTAAATATGCATCGAAACGAAGGAAATATTGATCGTAATGAAGTAAATATCAATCAAAATTGAAGTAAATATGCATTGAAACGAAGGAAATATTGATCGTAATTTAGTAAATATGCATCAAAATAAAGTAAATATCAATCAAAATGAAAGAAATATGCATCAAAACGAAGTAAATATGCATCAAAACGAAAGAAATATGCATCGAAACGAAGGAAATGTTGATCGTAATGAGGTAAATACGCATCAAAATATAGTAAATATGCATCGAAATGATGGAAATATTGATCGTAATGAAGTAAATATGCATCAAAATGAAGGAAATATGCATCGAAATGAAGTAAATATGCATCAAAATGAAGTAAATATACATCGAAACGAAGTAAATATGCATCAAAATGAAGAAAATATGCATTGAAATGAATTAAATATGCATCAAAATAAAGTAAATATGCATCAAAACGAAAGAAATATGCATCGAAACGAAGGAAATGTTGATCGTAATGGGGTAAATATGCATCAAAATACAGTAAATATGCATCGAAATGAAGGAAATATTGATCGTAATGAAGTAAATATGCATCAAAATGAAGGAAATATGCATCGAAATGAAGTAAATATGCATCAAAATGAAGTGAATATACATCGAAACGTAGTAAATATGCATAAAAATGAAGAAAATATGCATTGAAATGAATTAAATATGATTCAAAATAAAGTAAATATACATCGAAACGAAGGAAATATGCATCGAATCGAAGGAAATGTTGATCATAATGAAGTAAATATTCATCAAAATGAAGGAAATATTCATCGAAACGAAGGAATTATGGATCGTAGTGAAGTAAATATGCATCAAAATGAAGAAAATGTGCATCAAAACGAAGGTAATGTTAATTGTAATGAAGTAAATATGCATCAAAATGAAGAAAATATGCAACGAAATGAAGTAAATACATCAAAATAAAGTAAATATACATCAAAACGAAGAAAATATGCATCAAAATGTAGCAATTATGCATCGAATCGATGGAAATGTTGATCTTAATGATGTAAATATGCATCGAAATAAAGTAAATATGCATCGAAACGAAGAAAATGTTGATCATAATGAAGTAAATATCAATCAAAATTGAAGTAAGTATGCATTGAAACGAAGGAAATGTTGATCGTAATTTAGTAAATATGCATCAAAATGAAGTAAATATCAATCAAAACGAAAGAAATATGCATCAAAACGAAGTAAATATGCATCAAAACGAAAGAAATATGCATCGAAATGAAGGAAATGTTGATCGTAATGAGGTAAATATGCATCAAAATGTAGTAAATATGCATCGAAATGAAGGAAATATTGATCGTAATGAAGTAAATATGCATTAAAATGAAGGAAATATGCATCGAAATGAAGTAAATATGCAAAAAATGAAGTAAATATACATCTAAACGAAGTAAATATGCATCAAAATGAAGAAAATATGCATTGAAATGAATTAAATATGCACAAAAAAAAAGTAAATATACATTGAAACGAAGGAAATATGCATCGAATTGAAGGAAATGTTGATCGTAATGAAGTAAATATGCATCAAAATGAAGGAAATATTCATCGAAACAAAGGAATTATGGATCGTAGTGAAGTAAATATACATCAAAATTAAGAAAATATGAATCGAAACGAAGTAAATATGAATCAAAATGAAGAAAATATGCATTGAAATGAATTAAATATGCATAAAAAAAGTAAATATACATTGAAACGAAGGAAATAAGCATCGAATAGAAGGAAATATTGATCGTAATGAAGTAAATATGCATCAAAATGAAGGAAATAATCATCGAAACAAAGGAATTATGGATCGTAGTGAAGTAAATATGCATCAAAATGAAGAAAATGTGCATCAAAACGAAGGTAATGTTAATCATAATGAAGTAAATATGAATCAAAATGAAGAAAATATACAACGAAATGAAGTAAATACATCAATATGAAGTAAATATACATCAAAACGAAGAAAATATGCATCGAAATGTAGGAATTATGCATCGAATCGATGGAAATATTGATCGTAATGAAGTGCATATGCATCAAAATGAAGTAAATATGCATCGAAACGAAGGAAATGTTGATTGTAACGAAGTAAATATCCATCAAAATTGAAGTAAATATGCATCGAAACGAAGGAAATATTGATTGTAATTTAGTATATATGCATCAAAATGAAGTAAATATCAATCGAAACGAAAAAAATATGCATCAAAACAAAGTAAATATGCATAAAAACAAAGGAAATGTTGATCGTAATGAAGTAAATATGCATCAAAATGAAGGAAATATGAATAAAAACGAAGGAAATATGTATCAAAATGAAGTAAATATACATCAAAACGAAAGAAATGTTGATCGTAGTGAAGTAAATATGTATCAAAATGAAGTAATATGCATCGAAACAATGGAAATGTTGACCTTAATGAAGTAAATATGCATCAAAATGAAGTAAATATTCATCGAAACTAAGGAAATGTTGATCGTAATGAAGTAAATATCCATTAAAATGAAGTAAATATTCATCGAAACGATGGAAATGTTGATCGTAATTTAGTAAATATGAATCAAAATGAAGTAAATATCAATCAAAACGAAGAAAATATGCATTGAAATGAAGGAAATATGCATCGAATCGAAGGAAATATTGATCGTAATTAAGTAAATATCCATCAAAATAAAGTAAATATGCATCGAAATAAAATAAATGTTGATCGTAATTTAGTAAATACGCATTAAGTAAATATCAATCAAAACGAAGTAAATATGCATCGAAACGAGAAAATGAGCATCAAAATTAAGTAAATATGCATCAACACGAAAGAAATATGCATCGAAACGTGATGAGGTAAATATGCATCAAAATGAAGTAAATATACATCAAAATGAAGTAAATATACATCTAAACGAAGGAAATATGCATCGAAATGTAGGAATTATGCATCGAATCGATGGAATTGTTAATCATAATGAAGTAAATATGCATCAAAATAAAGTAAATATGCATCGAAACGAAGGAAATATTGATCGTAATGAAGTAAATATCAATCAAAATTGAAGTAAATATGCATTGAAACGAAGGAAATATTGATCGTAATTTAGTAAATATGCATCAAAATAAAGTAAATATCAATCAAAATGAAAGAAATATGCATCAAAACGAAGTAAATATGCATCAAAACGAAAGAAATATGCATCGAAACGAAGGAAATGTTGATCGTAATGAGGTAAATACGCATCAAAATATAGTAAATATGCATCGAAATGATGGAAATATTGATCGTAATGAAGTAAATATGCATCAGAATGAAGTAAATATGCATCGAAATGAAGTAAATATGCATCAAAATGAAGTAAATATACATCGAAACGAAGTAAATATGCATCAAAATGAAGAAAATATGCATTGAAATGAATTAAATATGCATCAAAATAAAGTAAATATGCATCAAAACGAAAGAAATATGCATCGAAACGAAGGAAATGTTGATCGTAATGAGGTAAATATGCATCAAAATATAGTAAATATGCATCGAAATGAAGGAAATATTGATCGTAATGAAGTAAATATGCATCAAAATGAAGGAAATATGCATCGAAATGAAGTAAATATGCATCAAAATGAAGTAAATATACATCGAAACGAAGTAAATATGCATCAAAATGAAGAAAATATGCATTGAAATGAATTAAATATGCATCAAAATAAAGTAAATATACATCGAAACGAAGAAAATATGCATCGAATCGAAGGAAATGTTGATCGTAAAGAAGTAAATATTCATCATAATGAAGGAAATATTCATCGAAACGAAGGAATTATGGATCGTAGTGAAGTAAATATGCATCAAAATGAAGAAAATGTGCATCAAAACGAAGGTAATGTTAATTGTAATGAAGTAAATATGCATCAAAATGAAGAAAATATACAACGAAATGAAGTAAATACCTCAAAATAAAGTAAATATACATCAAAACGAAGAAAATATGCATCAAAATGTAGCAATTATGCATCCAATCGATGGAAATGTTGATCTTAATGAAGTAAATATGCATCGAAATAAAGTAAATATGCATCGAAACGAAAAAAATGTTGATCATAATGAAGTAAATATCAATCAAAATTGAAGTAAGTATGCATTGAAACGAAGGAAATGTTGATCGTAATTTAGTAAATATGCATCAAAATGAAGTAAATATCAATCGAAACGAAAGAAATATGCATCAAAACGAAGTAAATATGCATCAAAACAAAAGAAATATGCATCGAAACGAAGGAAATGTTGATCGTAATGAGGTAAATATGCATCAAAATGTAGTAAATATGCATCGAAATGAAGGAAATATTGATCGTACTGAAGTAAATATGCATTAAAATGAAAGAAATATGCATCGAAATGAAGTAAATATACATAAAAATGAAGTAAATATACATCGAAACGAAGTAAATATGCATCAAAATGAAGAAAATATGCATTGAAATGAATTAAATATGCATAAAAAAAAGTAAATATACATTGAAACGAAGGAAATATGCATCGAATCGAAGGAAATGTTGATCGTAATGAAGTAAATATGCATCAAAATGAAGGAAATATTCATCGAAACAAAGGAATTATGGATCGTAGTAGTAAATATACATCAAAATGAAGAAAATGTGCAGCAAAACGAAGGTAATGTTAATCGTAATGAAGTAAATATGAATCAAAATGAAGAAAATATACAACGAAATGAAGTAAATACATCAAAATGAAGTAAATATACATCAGAACGAAGAAAATATGCATCGAAATGTAGGAATTATGCATCGAATCGATGAAAATGTTGATCGTAATGAAGTACATATGCATCAAAATGAAGTAAATATGCATCGAAACGAAGGAAATGTTGATTGTAACGAAGTAAATATCCATCAAAATCGAAGTAAATATGCATCGAAACGAAGGAAATATTGATCTTAATTTAGTATATATGCATCAAAATGAAGTAAATATCAATCGAAACGAAAGAAATATGCATCAAAACAAAGTAGATATGCATAAAAACAAAGGAAATGTTGATCGTAATGAAGTAAATATGCAGCAAAATGAAGGAAATATGAATAAAAACGAAGGAAATATGTATCAAAATGAAGTAAATATACATCGAAACAAAAGAAATGTTGATCGTAGTAAAGTAAATATGCATCAAAATGAAGTAATATGCATCGAAACAATGGAAATGTTGACCTTAATGAAGTAAATATGCATCAAAATGAAGTAAATATTCATCGAAACAAAGGAAATGTTGATCGTAATGAAGTAAATATCCATTAAAATGAAGTAAATATGCATCGAAACGATGGAAATGTTGATCGTAATTTAGTATATATGAATCAAAATGAAGTAAATATCAATCAAAACGAAGGAAATATGCATCGAAATGAAGGAAATATGCATCGAATCGAAGGAAATGTTGATCGTAATGAAGTAAATATCCATCAAAATGAAGTAAATATGCATCGAAACAAAATATATGTTGATCGTAATTTAGTAAATATGCATTAAGTAAATATCAATCAAAACGAAGGAAATATGCATCGAAACAAATTAAATATGCATCAAAATTTGAATAAAAATGAAGTAAATATGCATCGAAACGAGAAAATGAGCATCAAAATTAAGTAAATATGCATCAACACGAAAGAAATATGCATCGAAATGAAGAAAATGTTGATCGTAATGAGGTAAATATGCATCAAAATGCAGTAAATATGCATCGAAATGAAGGAAATATTGATCGTAATGGAGTAAATATGCATCAAAATGAAGGAAATATGCATCAAAATGAGGTAAATATGCATAAAAAAGAAGTAAATATACATCGAAACGAAGTAAATATGCATCAAAATGAACAAAATATACATTGAAATGAATTAAATATGAATCAAAATAAAGTAAATATACATCGAAACGAAGGAAATATGCATCGAATCGAAGGAAATGTTGATCGTAATGAAGTAAATAGGCATCAAAATAAAGTAAATATGCATCGAAACGAAGGAATTGTTGATCGTAGTGAAGTAAATATGAATCAAAATGAAGAAAATGTGCGCCAAAACGAAGGAAATGTTGATCGTTATGAAGTAAATATACATCAAAATGAAGAAAATATGCAACGAAATGAAGTAAATATACATCAAAATGAAGTAAATATACATCTAAACGAAGGAAATATGCATCGAAATGTAGGAATTATGCATCGAATCGATGGAATTGTTAATCATAATGAAGTAAATATGCATCAAAATAAAGTAAATATGCATCGAAACGAAGGAAATATTGATCGTAATGAAGTAAATATCAATCAAAATTGAAGTAAATATGCATTGAAACGAAGGAAATATTGATCGTAATTTAGTAAATATGCATCAAAATAAAGTAAATATCAATCAAAATGAAAGAAATATGCATCAAAACGAAGTAAATATGCATCAAAACGAAAGAAATATGCATCGAAACGAAGGAAATGTTGATCGTAATGAGGTAAATACGCATCAAAATATAGTAAATATGCATCGAAATGATGGAAATATTGATCGTAATGAAGTAAATATGCATCAAAATGAAGGAAATATGCATCGAAATGAAGTAAATATGCATCAAAATGAAGTAAATATACATCGAAACGAAGTAAATATGCATCAAAATGAAGAAAATATGCATTGAAATGAATTAAATATGCATCAAAATAAAGTAAATATGCATCAAAACGAAAGAAATATGCATCGAAATGAAGGAAATGTTGATCGTAATGAGGTAAATATGCATCAAAATACAGTTAATATGCATCGAAATGAAGGAAATATTGATCGTAATGAAGTAAATATGCATCAAAATGAAGGAAATATGCATCGAAATGAAGTAAATATGCATCAAAATGAAGTAAATATACATCGAAACGAAGTAAATATGCATAAAAATGAAGAAAATATGATTCAAAATAAAGTAAATATACATCGAAACGAAGGAAATATGCATCGAATCGAAGGAAATGTTGATCATAATGAAGTAAATATTCATCAAAATGAAGGAAATATTCATCGAAACGAAGGAATTATGGATCGTAGTGAAGTAAATATGCATCAAAATGAAGAAAATGTGCATCAAAACGAAGGTAATGTTAATTGTAATGAAGTAAATATGCATCAAAATGAAGAAAATATACAACGAAATGAAGTAAATACATCAAAATAAAGTAAATATACATCAAAACGAAGAAAATATGCATCAAAATGTAGCAATTATGCATCGAATCGATGGAAATGTTGATCTTAATGATGTAAATATGCATCGAAACGAAGAAAATGTTGATCATAATGAAGTAAATATCAATCAAAATTGAAGTAAGTATGCATTGAAACGAAGGAAATGTTGATCGTAATTTAGTAAATATGCATCAAAATGAAGTAAATATCAATCGAAACGAAAGAAATATGCATCAAAACGAAGTAAATATGCATCAAAACGAAAGAAATATGCATCGAAATGAAGGAAATGTTGATCGTAATGAGGTAAATATGCATCAAAATGTAGTAAATATGCATCGAAATGAAGGAAATATTGATCGTAATGAAGTAAATATGCATTAAAATGAAGGAAATATGCATCGAAATGAAGTAAATATGCATAAAAATGAAGTAAATATACATCTAAACGAAGTAAATATGCATCAAAATGAAGAAAATATGCATTGAAATGAATTAAATATGCACAAAAAAAAAGTAAATATACATTGAAACGAAGGAAATATGCATCGAATTGAAGGAAATGTTGATCGTAATGAAGTAAATATGCATCAAAATGAAGGAAATATTCATCGAAACAAAGGAATTATGGATCGTAGTGAAGTAAATATACATCAAAATTAAGAAAATATGAATCGAAACGAAGTAAATATGAATCAAAATGAAGAAAATATGCATTGAAATGAATTAAATATGCATAAAAAAAGTAAATATACATTGAAACGAAGGAAATAAGCATCGAATAGAAGGAAATATTGATCGTAATGAAGTAAATATGCATCAAAATGAAGGAAATAATCATCGAAACAAAGGAATTATGGATCGTAGTGAAGTAAATATGCATCAAAATGAAGAAAATGTGCATCAAAACGAAGGTAATGTTAATCATAATGAAGTAAATATGAATCAAAATGAAGAAAATATACAACGAAATGAAGTAAATACATCAATATGAAGTAAATATACATCAAAACGAAGAAAATATGCATCGAAATGTAGGAATTATGCATCGAATCGATGGAAATGTTGATCGTAATGAAGTACATATGCATCAAAATGAAGTAAATATGCATCGAAACGAAGGAAATGTTGATTGTAACGAAGTAAATATCCATCAAAATTGAAGTAAATATGCATCGAAACGAAGGAAATATTGATTGTAATTTAGTATATATGCATCAAAATGAAGTAAATATCAATCGAAACGAAAAAAATATGCATCAAAACAAAGTAAATATGCATAAAAAAAAGGAAATGTTGATCGTAATGAAGTAAATATGCATCAAAATGAAGGAAATATGAATAAAAACGAAGGAAATATGTATCAAAATGAAGTAAATATACATCAAAACGAAAGAAATGTTGATCGTAGTGAAGTAAATATGTATCAAAATGAAGTAATATGCATCGAAACAATGGAAATGTTGACCTTAATGAAGTAAATATGCATCAAAATGAAGTAAATATTCATCGAAACTAAGGAAATGTTGATCGTAATGAAGTAAATATCCATTAAAATGAAGTAAATATTCATCGAAACGATGGAAATGTTGATCGTAATTTAGTAAATATGAATCAAAATGAAGTAAATATCAATCAAAACGAAGGAAATATGCATTGAAATGAAGGAAATATGCATCGAATCGAAGGAAATATTGATCGTAATTAAGTAAATATCCATCAAAATAAAGTAAATATGCATCGAAATAAAATAAATGTTGATCGTAATTTAGTAAATATGCATTAAGTAAATATCAATCAAAACGAAGTAAATATGCATCGAAACGAGAAAATGAGCATCAAAATTAAGTAAATATGCATCAACACGAAAGAAATATGCATCGAAACGAAGGAAATGTTGATCGTGATGAGGTAAATATGCATCAAAATGTAGTAAATATGCATCGAAATGAAGGAAATACTGATCATAATGGAGTACATATGCATCAAAATGAAGGAAATATGCATCAAAATGAATTAAATATGCATCAAAAAGAAGTAAATATACATCGAAACGAAGTAAATATGCATCAAAATGAATAAAATATACATTGAAATGAATTAAATATGAATCAAAATAAAGTAAACATACATCGAAACAAAGGAAATATGCATCGAATCGAAGGAAATGTTGATCGTAATGAAGTAAATAGGCATCAAAATGAAGGAAATATGCATCGAAACGATGGAATTGTTGATCGTAGTGAAGTAAATATGAATCAAAATGAAGAAAATGTGCGTCATAACAAAGGAAATGTTGATCGTTATGAAGTAAATATGCATCAAAATGAAGAAAATATGCAATGAAATGAAGTAAATATACATCGAAATGAAGTAAATATACATCGAAACGAAGGAAATATGCATCGAAATGTAGGAATTATGCATCGAATCGACGGAAATGTTGATCATAATGAAGTAAATATGCATCAAAATAAAGTAAATATGCATCGAAACGAAGGAAATATTGATCGTAATTAAGTAAATATTAATCAAAATTGAAGTAAATATGCATTGAAACGAAGGAAATATTGATCATAATTTAGTAAATATGCATCAAAATGAAGTAAATATCAATCGAAACGAAAGAAATATGCATCAAAATGAAGTAAATATGCATCAAAACGAAAGAAATATGCATCGAAACGAAGGAAATGTTGATCGTAATGAGGTAAATATGCATCAAAATATAGTAAATATGCATCGAAATGAAGGAAATATTGATCGTAATGAAGTAAATATGCATCAAAATGAAGGAAATATGCATCAAAATGAAGTAAATATGCATCAAAATGAAGTAAATATACATCAAAACGAAGTAAATATGCATCAAAATGAATAAAATATGCATTGAAATGAATTAAATATGCATCAAAATAAAGTAAATATACATCGAAACTAAGGAAATATACATCGAATCGAAGGAAATGTTGATCGTGATGAAGTAAATATTCATCAAAATGAAGAAAATATTCATCGAAACGAAGGAATTATGGATCGTAGTGAAGTAAATATGCATCAAAATGAAGAAAATATGAATAAAAACGAAGGTAATGTTAATCGTAATGAAGTAAATATGCATCAAAATGAAGAAAATATACAACGAAATGAAGTAAATACATCAAAATAAAGTAAATATACATCAAAACGAAGAAAATATGCATCAAAATGTAGGAATTATGCATCGAATCGATGGAAATGTTGATCGTAATGAAGTAAATATGCATCGAAATAAAGTAAATATGCATCGAAACGAATGAAATGTTGATCGTAATGAAGTAAATATCAATCAAAATTGAAGTAAATATGCATTGAAACGAAGGAAATGTTGATCGTAATTTAGTAAATATGCATCAAAATGAAGTAAATATCAATCGAAACGAAAGAAATATACATCAAAACGAAGTAAATATTCATCAAAACTAAAGAAATATGCATCGAAACGAATGAAATATTGATCGTAATGAGGTAAATATGCATCAAAATTTAGTAAATATGCATCGAAATGATGGAAATATTGATCGTAATGAAGTAAATATGCATCAAAATGAAGGAAATATGCATCGAAATGAAGTAAATATCCATCAAAATGAAGTAAATATACATCGAAACGAAGTAAATATGCATCAAAATGAAGAAAATATGCATTGAAATAAATTAAATATGCATCAAAATAAAGTAAATATACATCGAAACAAAGAAAATATGCATCGAATTGAAGAAAATGTTGATCGTAATGAAGTAAATATGCATCAAAATAAAGGAAATATGCAACGAAATGAAGGAATTGTTGATCGTAGTGAAGTAAATATGAATCAAAATGAAGAAAATATGCATCAAAACGAAGGAAATGTTGATCGTAATGAAGTAAATATGCATCAAAATGAAGAAAATATGCAACGAAATGAAGTAATTATACATCGAAATGAAGTAAATATACATCGAAACGAAGGAAATATGCATCGAAATGCAGGAATTATGCATCAAATCGATGGAAATGTTGATCATAATGAAGTAAATATGCATCAAAATGAAGAAAATATGCATTGAAATGAATTAAATATGCATCAAAATAAAGTAAATATGCATCAAAACGAAAGAAATATGCATCGAAACGAAGGAAATGTTGATCGTAATGAGGTAAATATGCATCAAAATATAGTAAATATGCATCGAAATGAAGGAAATATTGATCGTAATGAAGTAAATATGCATCAAAATGAAGGAAATATGCATCAAAATGAAGTAAATATACATCAAAACGAAGTAAATATGCATTGAAATGAATTAAATATGCATCAAAATAAAGTAAATATACATCGAAACTAAGGAAATATACATCGAATCGAAGAAAATGTTGATCGTAATGAAGTAAATATGCATCAAAATGGAGGAAATATGCAACGAAATGAAGGAATTGTTGATCGTAGTGAAGTAAATATGAATCAAAATGAAGAAAATATGCATCAAAACGAAGGAAATGTTGATCGTAATGGAGTAAATATGCATCAAAATGAAGAAAATATGCAACGAAATGAAGTAATTATACATCGAAATGAAGTAAATATACATCGAAACGAAGGAAATATGCATCGAAATGCATGAATTATGCATCAAATCGGTGGAAATGTTGATCATAATGAAGTAAATATGCATCAAAATAAAGTAAATACGCATCGAAACGAAGGAAATGTTGATCGTAATGATGTAAATATCCATCAAAATTGAAGTGAATATGCATCGAAACGAAGGAAATATTGATCGTTATTTAGTAAATATGCATCAATATAAAGTAAATATCAATCGAAACGAAAGAAATATGCATCAAAACGAAGTAAATATGCATAAAAATGAGAGAAATATTCATCAAAATGAAGGAAATATTGATCGTAATGACGTAAATATGCATCAAAATATAGTAAATATGAATCGAAATGAAGGAAATATCGACCGTAATGAAGTAAATATGCATCAAAATGATAGAAATATGCATCGAAATGAAGCAAATATGCATCAAAATATAGTAAATATACATCGAAACGAAGTAAATATGCATCAAAATTAAGGAAATATGCATCGAATCGAAGGAAATGTTGATCGTAATGAAGTAAACATGCATCAAAATGAAGGAAATATGCAACGAAAGGAAGTAAATATACAACAAAATGAAGTAAATATACATCAAAACGAAGAAAATATGCATCGAAATGTAGGAATTATGCATCTAATCGATGGAAATGTTGATCGTAATCAAGTAAATATGCATCAAAATGAAGTAAATATTCATCAAAACGAAGGAAATGTTGATTGTAATGAAGTAAATGTCCATTAAAAATTGAATTAAATATGCATCGAAACGAAGGAAATGTTGATCGTAATTTAGTAAATATGCATCAAAATGAAGTAAATATCAATCGAAATGAAAGAAATATGCATCAAAACGTAGGAAATGTTGATCGTAATGAGGTAGATATGCATCAAAATGTAGTAAATATGCATCGAAAGGAAGGAAATATCGATCATAATGAAGTAAATATGCATAAAAATGAAAGAAATATGCATCGAAATGAAGTAAATATGCATCAAAATGAAGTAAATATACATCGAAAAGTAGTAAATATGCATCAAAATGAAGAAAATATGCATTGAAATGAATTAAATATGCATCAAAATAAAGTAAATATACATCGAAACGAAGGAAATATGCATCGAATCGAAGAAAATATTGATCGTAATGAAGTAAATATGCATCGTAATGAAGGACATATGCATCGAAACGAATGAATTGTTGATCGAAGTGAAGTAAATATGCATCAAAATGAAGAAAATGTGCATCAAAACGAAGGAAATGTTGATCGTAATTAAGTAAATATGCATCAAAATGAAGAAAATATGCAACGAAATGAAGTAAATATACATTAAAATGACGTAAATATACATTGAAAGGAAGGAAATATGCATCGAAATGTAGGAATTATGCATCGAATCGATGGAAATGTTGATCATAATGAAGCCATCAAAATTGAAGTAAATATGCATCAAAACGAAGGAAATGTTGATCGTAATTTAGTAAATATGCATCAAAATGAAGTAAATATCAATCGAAACGAAAGAAATATGCATCAAAACGAAGTAAATATGCATAAAAATGAAAGAAATATGCATCGAACCGAAGGAAATGTTGATTTTAATGAGGTAAATATGCATCAAAATGTATTAAATATACATCGAAATGAAGGAAATATTCATCGTAATGAAGTAAATATGCATAAAAATTAAGGAAATATGCATCGAAATAAGCCAAATATGCATCAAAATGAAGTAAATATACATTGAAACGAAGTAAATATGCATCAAAATGAAGAAAATATGCATTGAAATGAATTAAATATGCATCAAAATAAAGTAAATATACATCGAAATGACGAAAATATGCATCGAATCGAAGGAAATGTTGATCGTAATGAAGTAAATATGCATCAAAATGAAGGAAATATGCATCGAAAAGGAGAAATTGTGGATCGTAGTGAAGTAAATATGCATCAAAATGAAGAAAATGTGCATCAAAACGAAGGAAATATTGATCGTAATGAAGTAAATATGCATCAAAATGAAGAAAATATGCAACGAAAGGAAGTAAATATACATCAAAATAAAGTAAATATACATCAAAACGAAGAAAATATGCATCGAAATGAGAAATTATGCATCGAATCGATGGAAATGTTGATCGTAATGAAGTAAATATGCATCAAAATGAAGTAAATATGCATCAAAACGAAGGAAATGTTGATTGTAATGAAGTAAATATTCATTAAAAATTGAAGTAAATATGGATCGAAACGAAGGAAATGTTGATCGTAATTTAGTAAATATGCATCAAAATGAAGTAAATATCAATCGAAACGAAAGAAATATGCATCAAAACGAAGTAAATATGCATAAAAATGAAAGAAATATGCATCGAAATGGAGGAAATGTTGATCGTAATGAGGTAGATATGCATCAAAATTTAATAAATATGCATCGAAAGGAAGGAAATATCGATCGTAATGAAGTAAATATGCATCAAAATGAAGTAAATATGCATCGAAATGAAGTAAATATGCATCAAAATGAAGTAAATATACATCGAAAAGTAGTAAATATGCATCAAAATGAAGAAAATATGCATTTAAATGAATTAAATATGCATCAAAATAAAGTAAATATACATCGAAACGAAGGAAATATGCATCGAATCGAAGGAAATATTGATCGTAATGAAGTAAATATGCATCGTAATGAAGGAAATATGCATCGAAACGAAGGAATTGTTGATCGAAGTGAAGTAAATATGCATCAAAATGAAGAAAATGTGCATCAAAACGAAGGAAATGTTGATCGTAATGAAGTAAATATGCATCAAAATGAAGAAAATATGCAACGAAATGAAGTAAATATACATTAAAATGACGTAAATATACATTGAAAGAAAGAAAATATGCATCGAAATGTAGGAATTATGCATCGAATCGATGGAAATGTTGATCATAATGAAGTAAATATGCATCAAAATGAAGTAAATATGCATCAAAACGAAGGAAATATTGATCGTAATGAAGTAAATATCTATCAAAATTGAAGTAAATATGCATGGAAACAAAGGAAATGTTGATCGTAATTTAGTAAATATGCATCAAAATGAAGTAAATATCAATCGAAACTAAAGAAATATGTATCAAAACGAAGTAAATATGCATAAAAACAAAAGAAATATGCATCGAGAAGGAGGAAATGTTGATCGTAATGAGGTAAATATGCATCAAAATGTAGTAAATATGCATCGAAACAAAGGAAATATCGATCGCAATGAAGTAAATATGCATCAAATTGAAGGAAATATGCATCAAAATGAAGCAAATATGCATCAAATCTAAGGAAATATTGATCGTAATGATGTAAATATGCATCAAAATAAAGGAAATATGCATTGAAATGAATTAAATATGCATCAAAATAAAGTAAATATACATCGAAACGAAGGAAATATGCATCGAATCGAAGGAAATGTTGATCGTAATGAAGTAAATATTCATCAAAATAAGGAAATATTCATCGAAACGAAGGAATTATGGATCGTAGTGAAGTAAATATGCATCAAAATGAAGAAAATGTGCATCAAAACGAAGGTAATGTTAATCGTAATGAAGTAAATATGCATCAAAATGAAGAAAATATACAACGAAATGAAGTAAATACATCAAAATGAAGTAAATATACATCAAAATGATGTAAATATCAATCGAAACGAAAGAAATATGCATCAAAACGAAGTAAATATGCATAAAAACAAAGAAAATGTTGATCGTAATGAAGTAAATATGCATCAAAATGAAGGAAATATGAATCAAAACGAAGGAAATATGTATCAAAATGAAGTAAATATACATCGAAACGAAAGAAATGTTGATCGTAGTGAAGTAAATATGCATCAAAATGAAGTAATATGCATCGAAACAAAGGAAATATTGATTTTAATGAAGTAAATATGCATCAAAATGAAATAAATATTCATCGAAACAAAGAAAATGTTGATCGTAACGAAGTAAATATCATTAAAATGAAGTAAATATGCATCGAAATTATGAAAATATTGATCGTAATTTAGTAAATACGAATCAAAATGAAGTAAATATAAATCAAAACGAAGGAAATATGCATCGAAATGAAGGAAATATGCATCGAATCGAAGGAAATGTTGATCGTAATGAAGTAAATATCCATCAAAATGAAGTAAATATGCATCGAAACGAAATAAATGTTGATCGGAATTCAGTAAATATGCATTAAGTAAATATCAAACGAAAAGAAGGAAATATGCATCGAAACGAGAAAATGAGCATCAAAATTAAGTAAATGTGCATCAACCGAAAGAAATATGAATCGAAACGAAGGAAATGTTGATCATAATGAGGTAAATATGCATCAAAATGTAGTAAATATACATCGAAATGAAGAAGATACTCATCGTAATGGAGTAAATATGCATCAAAATGAAGGAAATATGCAACGAAATGAAGTAAATATTCATCAAAATGAAGTAAGTATACATCGAAACGAAGTAAATATGCATCAAAATAAAGAAAATATGCATTGAAATGAATTAAATATGAATCAAAATAAAGTAAATATACATCGAAACGAAGGAAATATGCATCGAATCGAAGGAAATGTTGATCGTGATGAAGTAAATAGGCATCAAAATGAAGGAAATATGCATCGAAACGAAGGAATTGTTGATCGTAGTGAAGTAAATATGCATCAAAATGAAGAAAATATGCAATGAAATAAAGTAAATATACATCAAAATGAAGTAAATATACATCAAAACGAAGGAAATATGCATCGAAATGTAGGAATTATGCATCGAATCGATGGAAATGTTGATCATAATAAAGTAAATATGCATCAAGATAAAGTAAATATGCATCGAAACGAAGGAAATGTTGATCATAATGAAGTAAATATCAATCAAAATTGAAGTAAATATGCATTGAAACGAAGGAAATGTTGATCGTAATTTAGTAAATATGCATCAAAATGAAGTAAATATCAATCGAAACGAAAGAAATATGCATCAAAACGAAAGAAATATTCATCGAAATGAAGGAAATGTTGATCATAATGAGGTAAATATGCATCAAAATGTAGTAAATATGCATCAAAATGAAGGAAATATTGATCGTAATTAAGTAAATATGCATCAAAATGAAGGAAATATGCATCGAAATGAAGTAAATATGCATCAAAATGAAGTAAATATGCATTGAAATGAATTAAATATGCATCAAAATAAAGTAAATATACATCGAAACAAAGGAAATATGCATCGAATCGAAGGAAATGTTGATCGTAATGAAGTAAATAGGCATCAAAATGAAGGAAATATGCATCGAAACGAAGGAACCGTTGAACGTAGTGAAGTAAATATGAATCAAAATAAAGAAAATGTGCGTCAAAACGAAGGAAATGTTGATCGTTATGAAGTAAATATGCATCAAAATGAAGAAAATATGCAATGAAATGAAGTAAATATACATCAAAATGAAGTAAATATACATCGAAACGATGGAAATATGCTTCGAAATGTAGGAATTATGCATCGAAACGATGGAAATGTTGATCATAATGAAGTAAATATGCATCAAAATAAAGTAAATATGCATCGAAACGAAGGAAATGTTGATCATAATGAAGTAAATATCAATCAAAATTGAAGTAAATATGCATTGAAACGAAGGAAATGTTGATCGTAATTTAGTAAATATGCATCAAAATGAAGTAAATATCAATCGAAACGAAAGAAATATGCATCAAAACGAAGTAAATATGCATCAAAACGAAAGAAATATGCATCAAAACGAAGGAAATGTTGATCGTAATGAGGTAAATATGCATCAAAATGTAGTAAATATGCAACGAAATGAAGAAAATATTGATCGTAATGAAGTAAATATGCATTAAAATGAAGGAAATATGCATCGAAATGAAGTAAATATGCATAAAAATGAAGTAAATATACATCAAAATGAAGTAAATATGCATCTAAATGAAGAAAATATGTATTGAAATGAATTAAATATGCATAAAAAAAAGTAAATATACATTGAAACGAAGGAAATATGCATCGAAACGAAGGAAATGTTGATCGTAATGAAGTAAATATGCATCAAAATGAAGGAAATATTCATCGAAACAAAGGAATTATGGATCGTAGTGAAGTAAATACGCATCAAAACGATGGTAATGTTAATCGTAATGAAGTAAATATGCATCAAAATGAAGAAAATATACAACAAAATGAAGTAAATACATCAAAATGAAGTAAATATACATCAAAACGAAGAAAATATGCATCGAAATGTAGGAATTATGCATCGAATCGATGGAAATGTTGATCGTAATGAAGTACATATGCATCAAAATGAAGTAAATATGCATCGAAACGAAGGAATTGTTGATTGTAATGAAGTAAATATCCATCAAAATTAATGTAAATATGCATCGAAACGAAGGAAATATTGATCGTAATTTAGTATATATGCATCAAAATGAAGTAAATATCAATCGAAACGAAAGAAATATGCATCAAAACAAAGTAAATATGCATAAAAACAAAGAAAATATTGATCGTAATGAAGTAAATATGCATCAAAATGAAGGAAATATGAATAAAAACGAAGGAAGTATTTATCAAAATGAAGTAAATATACATCGAAACGAAAGAAATGTTGATCGTAGTGAAGTAAATATGCATCAAAATGAAGTAATATGCATCGAAACGATTGGAATGTTGACCTTAATGAAGTAAATATGCATCAAAATGAAGTAAATATTCATCAAAACAAAGGAAATGTTGATCGTAATGAAGTAAATATCCATTAAAATGAAGTGAATATGCATCGAAACGATGGAAATGTTGATCGTAATTTAGTAAATATGAATCAAAATGAAGTAAATATCAATCAAAACGAAGGAAATATGCATCGAAATGAAGGAAATATGCATCGAATCGAAGGAAATGTTGATCGTAATGAAGTAAATATCCATCAAAATGAAGTAAATATGCATAGAAACAAAATAAATGTTGATCGTAATTTAGTAAATATGCATTAAGTAAATATCAATCAAAACGAAGGAAATATGCATCAAAACGAAAGAAATATGCATCGAAACGAAGGAAATGTTGATCGTAATGAGGTAAATACGCATCAAAATATAGTAAATATGCATCGAAATGATAGAAATATTGATCGTAATGAAGTAAATATGCATCAAAATGAAGGAAATATGCATCGAAATGAAGTAAATATGCATCAAAATGAAGTAAATATACATCGAAACGAAGTAAATATGCATCAAAATGAAGAAAATATGCATTGAAATGAATTAAATATGCATCAAAATAAAGTAAATATGCATCAAAACGAAAGAAATATGCATCGAAACGAAGGAAATGTTGATCGTAATGAAGTAAATATGCATCAAAATGAAGGAAATATGCATCGAAATGAAGGAATTATGGATCGTAGTGAAGTAAATATGCATCAAAATGAAGGAAATATGCATCGAAATGAAGTAAATATGCATCAAAATGAAGTAAATATACATCGAAACGAAGTAAATATGCATCAAAATGAAGAAAATATGCATTGAAATTAATTAAATATGCATCAAAATAAAGTAAATATACATCGAAACGAAGGAAATATGCATCGAATCGAAGGAAATGTTGATCGTAATGAAGTAAATATTCATCAAAATGAAGGAAATATTCATCGAAACGAAGGAATTATGGATCGTAGTGAAGTAAATATGCATCAAAATGAAGAAAATGTGCATCAAAACGAAGGTAATGTTAATTGTAATGAAGTAAATATGCATCAAAATGAAGAAAATATACAACGAAATGAAGTAAATACATCAAAATAAAGTAAATATACATCAAAACGAAGAAAATATGCATCAAAATGTAGCAATTATGCATCGAATCGATGGAAATGTTGATCTTAATGAAGTAAATGTGCATCGAAATAAAGTAAATATGCATCGAAATGAAGAAAATGTTGATCATAATGAAGTAAATATCAATCAAAATTGAAGTAAGTATGCATTGAAACGAAGGAAATGTTGATCGTAATTTAGTAAATATGCATCAAAATGAAATAAATATCAATCGAAACGAAAGAAATATGCATCAAAACGAAGTAAATATGCATCAAAACGAAAGAAATATGCATCGAAACGAAGGAAATGTTGATCGTAATGAGGTAAATATGCATCAAAATGTAGTAAATATGCATCGAAATGAAGGAAATATTGATCGTAATGAAGTAAATATGCATTAAAATGAAGGAAATATGCATCGAAATGAAGTAAATATGCATAAAAATGAAGTAAATATACATCGAAACGAAGTAAATATGCATTAAAATGCAGTAAATATGCATTAAAATGAAAGAAATATGCATCGAAATCAAGTAAATATGCATAAAAATGAAGTAAATATACATCGAAACGAAGTAAATATGCATCAAAATGAAGAAAATATGCATTGAAATGAATTAAATATGCATAAAAAAAAGTAAATATACATTGAAACGAAGGAAATATGCATCGAATCGAAGGAAATGTTGATCGTAATGAAGTAAATATGCATCAAAATGAAGGAAATATTCATCGAAACAAAGGAATTATGGATCGTAGTGAAGTAAATATACATCAAAATGAAGAAAATGTGCATCAAAACGAAGGTAATGTTAGTGAAGTAAATATACATCAAAATGAAGAAAATGTGCATCAAAACGAAGGTAATGTTAATCGTAATGAAGTAAATATGAATCAAAATGAAGAAAATATACAACGAAATTAAGTAAATACATCAAAATGAAGTAAATATACATCAAAACGAAGAAAATATGCATCGAAATGGAGGAATTATGCATCGAATCGATGAAAATGTTGATCGTAATGAAGTACATATGCATCAAAATGAAGTAAATATGCATCGAAACGAAGGAAATGTTGATTGTAACGAAGTAAATATCCATCAAAATTGAAGTAAATATGCATCGAAACGAAGGAAATATTGATCGTAATTTAGTATATATGCATCAAAATGAAGTAAATATCAATCGAAACGAAAGAAATATGCATCAAAACAAAGTAAATATGCATAAAAAAAAGGAAATGTTGATCGTAATGAAGTAAATATGCATCAAAATGAAGGAAATATGAATAAAAACGAAGGAAATATGTATCAAAATGAAGTAAATATACATCGAAATGAAAGAAATGTTGATCGTAGTGAAGTAAATATGCATCAAAATGAAGTAATATGCATCGAAACAATGGAAATGTTGACTTTAATGAAGTAAATATGCATCAAAATGAAGTAAATATTCATCGAAACAAAGGAAATGTTGATCATAATGAAGTAAATATCCATTAAAATGAAGTAAATATGCATCGAAACGATGGAAATGTTGATCGTAATTTAGTAAATATGAATCAAAATGAAGTAAATATCAATCAAAACGAAGGAAATATGCATTGAAATGAAGGAAATATGCATCGAATCGAAGGAAATGTTGATCGTAATGAAGTAAATATCCGTCAAAATGAAGTAAATATGCATCGAAACAAAATAAATGTTGATCGTAATTTAGTAAATATGCATTAAGTAAATATCAATCAAAACGAAGTAAATTTGCATCGAAATGAGAAAATGAGCATCAAAATTAAGTAAATATGCATCAACACGAAAGAAATATACATCGAAACGAAGGAAATGTTGATCGTAATGAGGTAAATATGCATCAAAATGTAGTAAATATGCATCGAAATGAAGGAAATATTGATCATAATGGAGTAAATATGCATCAAAATATAGGAAATATGCATCGAAATGAAGTAAATATGCATAAAAAAGAAGTAAATATACATCGAAATGAAGTAAATACGCATCAAAATGAATAAAATATACATTGAAATGAATTAAATATGAATCAAAATAAAGAAAATTTTACATCGAAACGAAGGAAATATGCATCGAATCGAAGGAAATGTTGATCGTAATGAAGTAAATAGGCATCAAAATGAAGGAAATATGCATCGAAACGAAGGAATTGTTGATCGTAGTGAAGTAAATATGAATCAAAATGAAGAAAATGTGCGTCAAAACAAAGGAAATGTTGATCGTTATGAAGTAAATATGCATCAAAATTAAGAAAATATGCAACGAAATGAAGTAAATATACATCAAAATGAAGTAAATATACATCGAAACGAAGGAAATATGCATCTAAATGTAGGAATTATGCATCGAATCGACAGAAATGTTGATAATAATGAAGTAAATATGCATCAAAATAAAGTAAATATGCATCGAAACAAAGGAAATATTGATCGTAATGAAGTAAATATTAATTAAAATTGAAGTAAATATGCATCAAAACGAAGGAAATGTGATCGTAATTTAGTAAATATGCATCAAAATGAAGTAAATATCAATCGAAACGAAAGAAATATGCATCAAAACAAAGTAAATATGCATAAAAATGAAAGAAATATGCATCGAAACGAAGGAAATGTTGATCGTAATGAGGTAAATACGCATCAAAATATAGTAAATATGCATCAAAACGAAGGAAATGTGATCGTAATTTAGTAAATATGCATCAAAATGAAGTAAATATCAATCGAAACGAAAGAAATATGCATCAAAACAAAGTAAATATGCATAAAAATGAAAGAAATATGCATCGAACCGAAGGAAATGTTGATTTTAATGAGGTAAATATGCATCAAAATGTATTAAATATACATCAAAATGAAGGAAATATTCATCGTAATGAAGTAAATATGCATAAAAATTAAGGAAATATGCATCGAAATAAGCCAAATATGCATCAAAATGAAGTAAATATACATTGAAACGAAGTAAATATGCATCAAAATAAAGAAAATATGCATTCAAATAAATTAAATATGCATCAAAATAAAGTAAATATACATCGAAATGACGGAAATATGCATCGAATCGAAGGAAATGTTGATCGTAATGAAGTAAATATGCATCAAAATGAAGGAAATATGCATCGAAAAGGAGGAATTGTGGATCGTAGTGAAGTAAATATGCATCAAAATGAAGAAAATGTGCATCAAAACGAAGGAAATGTTGATCGTAATGAAGTAAATATGCATCAAAATGAAGAAAATATGCAATGAAAGGAAGTAAATATACTTCAAAATGAAGTAAATATACATCAAAACGAAGAAAATATGCATCGAAATGAGGAATTATGCATCGAATCGATGGAAATGTTGATCGTAATGAAGTAAATATGCATCAAAATGAAGTAAATATGCATCAAAACGAAGAAAATGTTGATTGTAATGAAGTAAATATCCATTAAAAATTGAAGTAAATATGGATCGAAACGAAGGAAATGTTGATCGTAATTTAGTAAATATGCATCAAAATGAAGTAAATATCAATCGAAACGAAAGAAATATGCATCAAAACGAAGTAAATATGCATAAAAATGAAAGAAATATGCATCGAAACGGAGGAAATGTTGATCGTAATGAGGTAGATATGCATCAAAATGTAGTAAATATGCATCGAAAGGAAGGAAATATCGATCGTAATGAAGTAAATATGCATCAAAATGAAGGAAATATGCATCGAAATGAAGTAAATATGCATCAAAATGAAGTAAATATACATCGAAAAGTAGTAAATATGCATCAAAATGAAGAAAATATGCATTGAAATGAATTAAATATGCATCAAAATAAAGTAAATATACATCGAAACGAAGGAAATATGCATCGAATCGAAGGAAATGTTGATCGTAATGAAGTAAATATGCATCGTAATGAAGGAAATATGCATCGAAACGAAAGAATTGTTGAACGAAGTGAAGTAAATATGCATCAAAATGAAGAAAATGTGCATCAAAACGAAGGAAATGTTGATCGTAATGAAGTAAATATGCATCAAAATGAAGAAAATATGCAACGAAATGAAATAAATATACATTAAAATGACGTAAATATACATTGAAAGAAAGGAAATATGCATCGAAATGTAGGAATTATGCATCGAATCGATGGAAATGTTGATCATAATGAAGTAAATATGCATCAAAATAAAGTAAATATGCATCGAAACGAAGGAAATATTAATCGTAATGAAGTAAATATCTATCAAAATTGAAGTAAATATGCATAGAAACAAAGGAAATGTTGATCGTAATTTAGTAAATATGCATCAAAATGAAGTAAATATCAATCGAAACGAAAGAAATATGTATCAAAACGAAGTAAATATGCATAAAAACGAAAGAAATATGCATCGAAACGGAGGAAATGTTGATCGTAATGAGGTAAATATGCTTCAAAATGTAGTAAATATGCATCGAAACAAAGGAAATATCGATCGTAATGAAGTAAATATGCATCAAAATGAAGGAAATATGCATCGAAATGAAGCAAATATGCATCAAATCGAAGGAAATATTGATCGTAATGAAGTAAATGTGCATCAAAATGAAGGAAATGTGCATTGAAATGAATAAAAATATGCATCAAAATAAAGTAAATATACATCGAACCGAAGGAAATATGCATCGAATCAAAGGAAATGTTGATCGTAATGAAGTAAATATTCATCAAAATAAAGAAATATTCATCGAAACGAAGGAATTATGGATCGTAGTGAAGTAAATATGCATCAAAATAAAGAAAATGTGCATCAAAACGAAGGTAATGTTAATCGTAATAAAGTAAATATGCATCAAAATGAAGAAAATATACAACGAAATGAAGTAAATACATCAAAATGATGTAAATATACATCAAAATGAAGTAAATATCAATCGAAACGAAAGAAATATGCATCAAAACGAAGTAAATATGCATAAAAACAAAGGAAATGTTGATCGTAATGAAGTAAATATGCATCAAAATGAAGGAAATATGAATCAAAACGAAGGAAATATGTATCAAAATAAAGTAAATATACATCGAAACGAAAAAAATATTGATCGTAGTGAAGTAAATATGCATCAAAATGAAGTAATATGCATCGAAACAAAGGAAATGTTGATTTTAATGAAGTAAATATGCATCAAAATAAAGTAAATATTCATCGAAACAAAGGAAATGTTGATCGTAACGAAGTAAATATCCATTAAAATGAGGTAAATATGCATCGAAATTATGGAAATATTGATCGTAATTTAGTAAATACGAATCAAAATGAAGTAAATATCAATCAAAACGAAGGAAATATGCATCGAAATGAAGGAAATATGCATCGAATCGAAGGAAATGTTGATCGTAATGAAGTAAATATCCATCAAAATGAAGTAAATATGCATCGAAACGAAATAAATGTTGATCCGAATTCAGTAAAATGAGCAGCAAAATTAAGTAAATGTGCATCAATACGAAAGAAATATGAATCAAAACGAAGGAAATGTTGATCGTAATGAGGTAAATATGCATCAAAATGTAGTAAATATGCATCGAAATGAAGAAGATATTGATCGTAATGGAGTAAATATGCATCAAAATGAAGGAAATATGCATCGAAATGAAGTAAATATGAATCAAAATAAAGTAAATATACATCGAAACGAAGGAAATATGCATCGAATCGAAGGAAATGTTGATCGTGATGAAGTAAATAGGCATCAAAATGAAGGAAATATGCATCGAAATGAAGGAATTGTTGATCGTAGTGAAGTAAATATGCATCAAAATGAAGAAAATATGCAATGAAATGAAGTAAATATACATCAAAATGTAGTAAATATACATCGAAACGAAGGAAATATGCATCGAAATGTAGGAATTATGCATCGAATCGATGGAAATATTGGTCATAATAAAGTAAATATGCATCAAAATAAAGTAAATATGCATCGAAATGAAGGAAATGATGATCGTAATGAAGTAAATATCAATCAAAATTGAAGTAAATATGCGTTGAAACGAAGGAAATATTGATCGTAATTTAGTAAATATGCATCAAAATGAAGTAAATATCAATCGAAACTAAAGAAATATGCATCAAAACGAAGTAAATATGCATCAAAACGAAAGAAATATGCATCGAAACGAAGGAAATGTTGATCGTAATGAGGTAAATATTCTTCAAAATGAAGGAAATATTGATCGTAATTAAGTAAATATACATCAAAATGAAGGAAATATGCATCGAAATTAAGTAAATATGCATCAAAATGAAGTAAATATACATCGAAACGAAGTAAATATGCATCAAAATGAAGAAAATATGCATTGAAATGAATTAATATGCATCAAAATAAAGTAAATATACATCGAAACAAAGGAAATATGCATCGAATCGAAGGAAATGTTGATCGTAATGAAGTAAATAGGCATCAAAATGAAGGAAATATGCATCGAAACGAAGGAATTGTTGATCGTAGTGAAATAAATATGAATCAAAATGAAGAAAATGTGCGTCAAAACGAAGGAAATGTTGATCGTTATGAAGTAAATATGCATCAAAATGAAGAAAATATGCAATGAAATGAAGTAAATATACATAAAAATGAAGTAAATATACATCGAAACGATGGAAATATGCTTCGAAATGTAGGAATTATGCATCGAATCGATGGAAATGTTGATCATAATGAAGTAAATATGCATCAAAATAAAGTAAATATGCATCGAAACGAAGGAAATGTTGATCATAATGAAGTAAATATCAATCAAAATTGAAGTAAATATGCATTAAAACAAAGGAAATGTTGATCGTAATTTAGTAAATATGCATCAAAATGAAGTAAATATCAATCGAAACGAAAGAAATATGCATCAAAACGAAAGAAATATGCATCAAAACGAAAGAAATATGCATCAAAACGAAGGAAATGTTGATCGTAATGAGGTAAATATGCATCAAAATGTAGTAAATACGCATCGAAATGAAGAAAATATTGATCGTAATGAAGTAAATATGCATTAAAATGAAGGAAATATGCATCGAAATGAAGTAAATATGCATAAAAATGAAGTAAATATACATCGAAACGAAGTAAATATGCATCTAAATGAAGAAAATATATATTGAAATGAATTAAATATGCATAAAAAAAGTAAATATACATTGAAACGAAGGAAATATGCATCGAATCGAAGGAAATGTTGATCGTAATGAAGTAAATATGCATCAAAATGAAGGAAATATTAATCGAAACAAAGGAATTATGGATCGTAGTGAAGTAAATATGCATCAAAATGAAGAAAATGTGCATCAAAACGATGGTAATGTTAATCGTAATGAAGTAAATATGCATCAAAATGAAGAAAATATACAACAAAATGAAGTAAATACATCAAAATGAAGTAAATATACATCAAAACAAAGAAAATATGCATCAAAATTAAGTAATATGCATCGAAACAATGGAAATGTTGACCTTAATGAAGTAAATATGCATCAAAATGAAGTAAATATTCATCGAAACAAAGAAAATGTTGATCGTATTGAAGTAAATATCCATTAAAATGAAGTAAATATGCATCGAAACGATGGAAATGTTGATCGTAATTTAGTAAATATGAATCAAAATGAAGTAAATATCAATCAAAACGAAGGAAATATGCATCGAAATGAAGGAAATATGCATCGAATCGAAGGAAATGTTGATCGTAATGAAGTAAATATCCATCAAAATGAAGTAAATTTGCATCGAAACAAAATAAATGTTGATCGTAATTTAGTAAATATGCATTAAGTAAATATCAATCAAAACGAAGGAAATATGCATCAAAATGAAGTAAATATGCATCGAAACGAGAAAATTAGCATCAAAATTAAGTAAATATGCATCAACACGAAAGAAATATGCATCGAAATGAAGGAAATATTGATCGTAATGGAGTAAATATGCATCAAAATGAAGGAAATATGCATCAAAATGAAGTAAATATGCATCAAAAAGAAGTAAATATACATCGAAACGAAGTAAATATGCATCAAAATGAACAAAATATACATTGAAATGAATTAAATATGAATCAAAATAAAGTAAATATACATCGAAACGAAGGAAATATGCATCGAATCGAAAGAAATGTTGATCGTAATGAAGTAAATAGGCATCAAAATGAAGTAAATATGCATCGAAACGGAGGAATTGTTGATCGTAGTGAAGTAAATATGAATCAAAATGAAGAAAATGTGCGTCAAAACGAAGGAAATCTTGATCGTTATGAAGTAAATATACATCAAAATGAAGAAAATATGCAACGAAATGAAGTAAATATACATAAAAATGAAGTAAATATACATCGAAACGAAGGAAATATGCATAGAAATGTAGGAATTATGCATTGAATCGATGGAAATGTTGATCATAATGAAGTAAATATGCATCAAAATAAAGTAAATATGCATCGAAACGAAGGAAATATTGATCGTAATGAAGTAAATATCAATCAAAATTGAAGTAAATATGCATTGAAACGAAGGAAATATTGATCGTAATTTAGTAAATATGCATCAAAATAAAATAAATATCAATCAAAACGAAAGAAATATGCATCAAAACGAAGTAAATATGCATCAAAATGAAAGAAATATGCATCGAAACGAAGGAAATGTTGATCGTAATGAGGTAAATACGCATCAAAATATTGTAAATATGCATCGAAATGATGGAAATATTGATCGTAATGAAGTAAATATGCATCAAAATGAAGGAAATATGCATCGAAATGAAGTAAATATGCATAAAAATGAAGTAAATATACATCGAAACGAAGTAAATATGCATCAAAATGAAGAAAATATGCATTGAAATGAATTAAATATGCATCAAAATAAAGTAAATATGCATCAAAACGAAAGAAATATGCATCGAAACGAAGGAAATGTTGATCGTAATGAGGTAAATATGCATCAAAATATAGTAAATATGCATCGAAATTAAGGAAATATTGATCGAATCGAAGGAAATGTTGATCGTAATGAAGTAAATATTCATCAAAATGAAAGAAATATTCATCGAAACGAAGGAATTATGGATCGTAGTGAAGTAAATATGCATCAAAATGAAGAAAATGTGCATCAAAACGAAGGTAATGTTAATTGTAATGAAGTAAATATGCATCAAAATGAAGAAAATATACAACAAAATGAAGTAAATACATCAAAATAAAGTAAATATACATCAAAACGAAGAAAATATGCATCAAAATGTAGCAATTATGCATTGAATCGATGGAAATGTTGATCTTAATGAAGTAAATATGCATCGAAATAAAGTAAATATGCATCGAAACGAAGGAAATGTTGATAATAATGAAGTAAATATCAATCAAAATTGAAGTAAATATGCATTTAAACGAAGGAAATGTTGATCGTAATTTAGTAAATATGCATCAAAATGAAGTAAATATCAATCGAAACGAAAGAAATATGCATCAAAACGAAGTAAATATGCATCAAAACGAAAGAAATATGCTTCGAAACGAAGGAAATATTGATCGTAATGAGGTAAATATGCATCAAAATGTAGTAAATATGCATCGAAATGAAGGAAATATTGATCGTAATGAAGTAAATATGCATTAAAATGAAGGAAATATGCATCGAAATGAAGTAAATATGCATAAAAATGAAGTAAATATACATCGAAACGAAGTAAATATGCATCAAAATGAAGAAAATATGCATTGAAATGAATTAAATATGCATAAAAAAAGTAAATATACATTGAAACGAAGGAAATATGCATCGAATCGAAGGAAATGTTGATCGTAATGAAGTAAATATGCATCAAAATGAAGGAAATATTCATCGAAACAAAGGAATTATGGATCGTAGTGAAGTAAATATGCATCAAAATGAAGAAAATGTGCATCAAAACGAAGGTAATGTTAATCGTAATGAAGTAAATATGAATCAAAATGAAGAAAATATACAACGAAATGAAGTAAATACATCAAAATGAAGTAAATATACATCAAAATAAAGAAACTATGCATCGAAATGTAGGAATTATGCATCGAATCGATGGAAATGTTGATCGTAATGAAGTACATATGCATCAAAATGAAGTAAATATGCATCGAAACGAAGGAAATGTTGATTGTAACGAAGTAAATATCCATCAAAATTGAAGTAAATATGCATCGAAACGAAGGAAATATTGATCGTAATTTAGTATATATGCATCAAAATGAAGTAAATATCAATCGAAACGAAAGAAATATGCATCAAAACAAAGTAAATATGCATAAAAACAAAGGAAGTGTTGATCGCAATGAAGTAAATATCATCAAAATGAAGGAAATATGAATAAAAACGAAGGAAATATGTATCAAAATGAAGTAAATATACATCGAAACGAAAGAAATGTTGATCGTAGTTAAGTAAATATGCATCAAAATGAAGTAATATGCATCGAAACAATGGAAATGTTGACCTTAATGAAGTAAATATACATCAAAATGATGTAAATATTCATCGAAACAAAGGAAATGTTGATCGTAATGAAGTAAATATCCATTAAAATGAAGTAAATATGCATCGAAACGATGGAAATGTTGATCGTAATTTAGTAAATATGAATCAAAATGAAGTAAATATCAATCAAAATGAAGGAAATATGCATTGAAATGAAGGAAATATGCATCGAATCGAAGGAAATGTTGATCGTAATGAAGTAAATATCCATCAAAATGAAGTAAATATGCATCGAAACAAAATAAATGTTGATCGTAATTTAGTAAATATGCATTAAGTAAATATCAATCAAAACGAAGTAAATATGCATCGAAACGAGAAAATGAGCATCAAAATTAAGTAAATATGCATCAACACGAAAGAAATATGCATCGAAACGAAGGAAATGTTGATCGTAATGAGGTAAATATGCATCAAAATGTAGTAAATATGCATCGAAATGAATGAAATATTGATCATAATTGAGTAAATATGCATCAAAATGAAGGAAATATGCATCGAAATGAAGTAAATATGCATCAAAAAGAAGTAAATATACATCGAAACGAAGTAAATATGCATCAAAATGAATAAAATATACATTGAAATGAATTAAATATGAATCAAAATAAAGTAAATATACATCGAAACGAAGGAAATATGCATCGAATCGAAGGAAATATTGATCGTAATGAAGTAAATAGGCATCAAAATTAAGGAAATGTGCATCGAAACGAAGGAATTGTTGATCGTAGTGAAGTAAATATGAATCAAAATGAAGAAAATGTGCGTCAAAACAAAGAAAATGTTGATCTTTATAAAGTAAATATGGATCAAATTGAAGAAAATATACAACGAAATGAAGTAAATATACATCAAAATGAAGTAAATATATCGAAACGAAGGAAATATGCATCGAAATGTAGGAATTATGCATCAAAACGAAGTAAATATGCATAAAAACAAAGAAAATTTTGATCGTAATGAAGTAAATATGCATGAAAATGAAGGAAATATGAATCAAAACGAAGGAAATATGTATCAAAATGAAGTAAATATACATCGAAACGAAAGAAATATTGATCGTAGTGAAGTAAATATGCATCAAAATGAAGTAATATGCATCGAAACAAAGGAAATGTTGATTTTAATGAAGTAAATATGCATCAAAATGAAGTAAATATTCATCGAAACAAAGGAAATGTTGATCGTAACGAAGTAAATATCCATTAAAATGAAGTAAATATGCATCGAAATTATGGAAATATTGATCGTAATTTAGTAAATACGAATCGAAATGATCTAAATATCAATCAAAACGAAGGAAACATGCATCGAAATGAAGGAAATATGCATCGAATCGAAGGAAATGTTGATCGTAATGAAGTAAATATCCATCAAAATGAAGTAAATATGCATAGAAACGAAATAAATGTTGATCGGAATTTAGTAAATATGCATTAAGTAAATATCAAACGAAAAGAAGGAAATATGCATCGAAACGAGAAAATGAGCATCAAAATTAAGTAAATATGCATCAACCGAAAGAAATATGCATCGAAACGAAGGAAATGTTGATCGTAATGAGGTAAATATGCATCAAAATATAGTAAATATGCATCGAAATGAAGAAGATATTGATCGTAATGGAGTAAATATGCATCAAAATGAAGGAAATATGCATCGAAATGAAGTAAATATGCATCAAAATGAAGTACGTATACATCGAAAAGAAGTAAATATGCATCAAAATGAAGAAAATATGCATTGAAATGAATTAAATATGAATCAAAATAAAGTAAATATACATCGAAACGAAGGAAATATGCATCGAATCGAAGGAAATGTTGATCGTGATGAAGTAAATAGGCATCAAAATGAAGGAAATATGCATCGAAACGAAGGAATTGTTGATCGTAGTGAAGTAAATATGCATCAAAATGAAGAAAATATGCAATGAAATGAAGTAAATATACATCAAAATGAAGTAAATATACATCGAAATGAAGGACATATGCATCGAAATGTAGGAATTATGCATCGAATCGATGGAAATGTTGATCATAATAAAGTAAATATGCATCAAAATAAAGTAAATATGCATCGAAACGAAGGAAATATCAATCAAAATTGAAGTAAATATGCATTGAAACGAAGGAAATATTGATCGTAATTTAGTATATATGCATCAAAATGAAGTAAATATCAATCGAAACGAAAGAAATATGCATCAAAACGAAGTAAATATGCATAAAACGAAAGAAATATGCATCGAAACGAAGGAAATGTTGATCGTAATGAGGTAAATATGCATCAAAATGTAGTAAATATGCATCGAAATGAAGAAAATATTGATCGTAATGAAGTAAATATGCATTAAAATGAAGGAAATATGCATCGAAATGAAGTAAATATGCATAAAATGAAGTAAATATACATCGAAACGAAGTAAATATGCATCTAAATGAAGAAAATATGTATTGAAATGAATTAAATATGCATAAAAAAAAGTAAATATACATTGAAACGAAGGAAATATGCATCGAATCGAAGGAAATGTTGATCGTAATGAAGTAAATATGCATCAAAATGAAGGAAATATTCATCGAAACAAAGGAATTATGGATCGTAGTGAAGTAAATATGCATCAAAATGAAGAAAATGTGCATCAAAACGATGGTAATGTTAATCGTAATGAAGTAAATATGCATCAAAATGAAGAAAATATACAACAAAATGAAGTAAATACATCAAAATGAAGTAAATATACATCAAAACGAAGAAAATATGCATCGAAATGTAGGAATTATGCATCGAATCGATGGAAATGTTGATCGTAATGAAGTACATATGCATCAAAATGAAGTAAATATGCATCGAAACGAAGGAATTGTTGATTGTAATGAAGTAAATATCCATCAAAATTAATGTAAATATGCATCGAAACGAAGGAAATATTGATCGTAATTTAGTATATATGCATCAAAATGAAGTAAATATCAATCGAAACGAAAGAAATATGCATCAAAACAAAGTAAATATGCATAAAAACAAAGGAAATATTGATCGTAATGAAGTAAATATGCATCAAAATGAAGAAAATATGATTAAAAACGAAGGAATTATGTATCAAAATAAAGTAAATATACATCGAAACGAAAGAAATGTTGATCGTAGTGAATTAAATATGCATCAAAATGAAGTAATATGCATCGAAACGATGGGAATGTTGACCTTAATGAAGTAAATATGCATCAAAATGAAGTAAATATTCATCGAAACAAAGGAAATGTTGATCGTAATGAAGTAAATATCCATTAAAATGAAGTAAATATGCATCGAAACGATGGAAATGTTGATCGTAATTTAGTAAATATGAATCAAAATGAAGTAAATATCAATCAAAACGAAGGAAATATGCATCGAATTTAAGGAAATATGCATCGAATCGAAGGAAATATTGATCGTAATGAAGTAAATATCCATCAAAATGAAATAAATATGCATCGAAACAAAATAAATGTTGATCGTAATTTAGTAAATATGCATTAAGTAAATATCAATCAAAACGAAAGAAATTTGCATCGAAACAAATTAAATATGCATCAAAATTTGAATCAAAATGAAGTAAATATGCATCGAAACGAGAAAATGAGCATCAAAATTAAGTAAATATACATCAACACGAAAGAAATATGCATCGAAATGAAGAAAATGTTGATCGTAATGAGGTAAATATGCATCAAAATGCAGTAAATATGCATCGAAATGAAGGAAATATTGATCGTAATGGAGTAAATATGCATCAAAATGAAGGAAATATGCATCAAAATGAAGTAAATATGCATCAAAAAGAAGTAAATATACATCGAAACGAAGTAAATATACATCAAAATGAACAAAATATACATTGAAATGAATTAAATATGAATCAAAATAAAGTAAATATACATCGAAACGAAGGAAATATGCATCGAATCGAAGGAAATGTTGATCGTAATGAAGTAAATAGGCATCAAAATGAAGTAAATATGCATCGAAATGAAGGAATTGTTGATCGTAGTGAAGTAAATATGAATCAAAATGAAGAAAATGTGCGTCAAAACGAAGGAAATGTTGATCGTTATGAAGTAAATATACATCAAAATGAGGAAAATATGCAACGAAATGAAGTAAATATACATCAAAATGAAGTAAATATACATCGAAACGAAGGAAATATGCATCGAAATGTAGGAATTATGCATCGAATCGATGGAAATGTTGATCATAATGAAGTAAATATGCATCAAAATTAAGTAAATATGCATCGAAACGAAGGAAATATTGATCGTAATGAAGTGAATATCAATCAAAATTGAAGTAAATATGCATTGAAACGAAGGAAATATTGATCGTAATTTAGTAAATATGCATCAAAATAAAGTAAATATCAATCGAACCGAAAGAAATATGCATCAAAACGAAGTAAATATGCATCAAAACGAAAGAAATATGCATCGAAATGAAGGAAATATTGATCGTAATGAGATAAATACGCATCAAAATATAGTAAATATGCATCGAAATGATGGAAATATTGATCGTAATGAAGTAAATATGCATCAAAATGAAGGAAATATGCATCGAAATGAAGTAAATATGCATCAAAATAAAGTAAATATACATCGAAACGAAGTAAATATGCATCAAAATGAAGAAAATATGCATTGAAATGAATTAAATATACATCAAAATAAAGTAAATATGCATCAAAACGAAAGAAATATGCATCGAAACGAAGGAAATGTTGATCGTAATGTGGTAAATATGCATCAAAATATAGTAAATATGCATCGAAATGAAGGAAATATTGATCGTAATGAAGTAAATATGCATCAAAATGAAGGAAATATGCATCGAAATGAAGTAAATATGCATCAAAATGAAGTAAATATACATCGAAACGAAGTAAATATGCATCAAAATGAAGAAAATATGCATTGAAATGAATTAAATATGCATCAAAATAAAGTAAATATACATCGAAACGAAGGAAATATGCATCGAATCAAAGGAAATGTTGATCGTAATGAAGTAAATATTCATCAAAATGAAGGAAATATTTATCGAAACGAAGGAATTATGGATCGTAGTGAAGTAAATATGCATCAAAATGAAGAAAATGTGCATCAGAACGAAGGTAATGTTAATTGTAATGAAGTAAATATGCATCAAAATGAAGAAAATATACAACGAAATGAAGTAAATACAACAAAATGAAGTAAATATACATCGAAATGAAAGAAATGTTGATCGTAGTTAAGTAAATATGCATCAAAATGAAGTAATATGCATCGAAACAATGGAAATGTTGACCTTAATGAAGTAAATATGCATCAAAATGAAGTAAATATTCATCGAAACAAAGGAAATGTTGATCGTAATGAAGTAAATATCCATTAAAATGAAGTAAATATGCATCGAAACGATGGAAATGTTGATCGTAATTTAGTAAATATGAATCAAAATGAAGTAAATATCAATCAAAATGAAGGAAATATGCATTGAAATGAAGGAAATATGCATCGAATCGAAGGAAATGTTGATCGTAATGAAGTAAATATACATCAAAATGAAGTAAATATGCATCGAAACAAAATAAATGTTGATCGTAATTTAGTAAATATGCATTAAGTAAATATCAATCAAAACGAAGTAAATATGCATCGAAACGAGAAAATGAGCATCAAAATTAAGTAAATATGCATCAACACGAAAGAAATATGCATCGAAACGAAGGAAATGTTGATCGTAATGAGGTAAATATGCATCAAAATGTAGTAAATATGCATCGAAATAAAAGAAATATTGATCATAATGGAGTAAATATGCATCAAAATGAGGGAAATATGCATCGAAATGAAGTAAATATGCATAAAAAGAAGTAAATATACATCGAAACGAAGTAAATATACATCAAAATGAATAAAATATACATTGAAATGAATTAAATATGAATCAAAATAAAGTAAATATACATCGAAAGGAAGGAAATATGCATCGAATCGAAGGAAATATTGATCATAATGAAGTAAATAGTCATCAAAAGGAAGGAAATATGCATCGAAACGAAGGAATTGTTGATCGTAGTGAAGTAAATATGAATCAAAATGAAGAAAATGTGCGTCAAAACAAAGGAAATGTTGATCGTTATGAAGTAAATATGGATCAAAATGAAGAAAATATGCAACGAAATGAAGTAAATATACATCAAAATGAAGTAAATATACATCAAAAAGAAGGAAATATGCATCGAAATGTAGGAATTATGCATCAAAACGAAGTAAATATGCATAAAAACAAAAAGAAATGTTGATCGTAATGAAGTAAATATGCATCAAAATGAAGGAAATATGAATCAAAACGAAGGAAATATGTATCAAAATGAAGTAAATATACATCGAAACGAAAGAAATATTGATCGTAGTGAAGTAAATATGCATCAAAATGAAGTATTATGCATCGAAACAAAGAAAATGTTGATTTTAATGAAGTAAATATGCATCAAAATGAAGTAAATATTCATCGAAACAAAGGAAATGTTGATCGTAACGAAGTAAATATCCATTAAAATGAAGTAAATATTGTTGGCAATTGGATCTTGTGGTTCAAACGTGATCGTTAGGAATAACAGGCAAACAAACAGCGGAAGCAAAATTAATATGTTTACTGTACTTCTGGGTTGGTGTAGAGGATGAATCGCTGCAGAGAACCACCTCTCAATCTTCTGCAGTATGTCCCAAGTTGAATCCTGCTGTTGTGTGGGCAACAATCTGTAGGATTCTCTCAATCTGCTCATGTTTCCCTTTTCTGCGTAAGAGGCACAGACTTAGGGTTAACAGGAACTGAGATAACTTATTTATAAGGGCTATTGCAGGGACCAGGAGGAGAAATTGGGCTGGGCCTCAATTGAATTTAATTAACCAAGCTTAGCCCAAAGCTTTTAATTAAATCCAATAATAATAATATAGTCCACTAAAATATTATTATTGCACTACCCATCCAATCCCAAATTATGTTCTGGGCTCCTTCTTATTATAAGCCCGATAGTCTCCCCATGTTTAAGATATTCAATGTCCATTAATTAATTAAGTTACTGACAACTCTAATTAATTAATATCTCGTCCGAGAGTAGTACCACTCAACCTTTTTATCATGCCGGAAATTAATCCACTTGCAAGATTTACATGATAAACCTTATGAGCTCCTCAAGAGGACATCATCAACCTATAGCGGACATGGATTCCTTCTACAATCAACAGCACACCATAGATACAACACTACTTCCCAACTCACCGAGTTTGTTGATTTAATACTTATAAATCTCACCCATTGATGAATCAAAGAAATACATACTGCCCTACGTGTCGAGGTTATTGTATAGGGATTAAGAGCACGAACTTCCATAATAACAGAGATCAAGTTCTACTATATAGTCAGTATAAGAAGAACGATCTAAGGCGGTCCTGCTCAATACACACAAGTGCACTAATGTGATTCTATAGCCAAGACAAGCTAATACCAAACCACACTACAACCATACCGATAGAGAGTCCCCGTCTATCTCAGTTGTGAGCATCTGTTTATACTTTATGAGGAAACCGATAATATGATCTTCTGCGTGTTGTCGCACAACATATTATCTACAGTATAAAGTAAATGGACTATTGCATCATGCATATAAAATAAATTATAAGATGCAATCATTTGATCAATGATTCTCATTTCAAAAAATTGTTATGACATTGTCCATACTAAAGCTAGACTTTTAGTATACAATCCAACAATCTCCCACTTATACTAAAAGACTATGTTGTCATGTCTTCTGCCATACATCTGATTCCTATTCCCACTACACGACCATTAAAAGCTCTCGCCTTAAGGTCCTTGTAAATGGTTTACTAGGTCATCATCCGATGCAATCTAGGCGACAACAACCTTCCCCTCATCATACGATTTCTCGTAACAGGTGGTACTCGCGCTCCATGTGTTTAATTGCCTTATGAACTTGTGATTTCTTCAAGTTTGCAACTGCACCAATATCATCAATGTAAATTGTGATTATCTTGGGCAAACTTAGAAACACTTCATAGTCAATCATGAAGTCTCTAGAGTCATATAGATACTTTGGCTGCCTCATAGGCTCCAATTTATCATCTTTCCATGATGGAGTCCGGAGTTTGAAATATATTTCTATATAACACTCCTCCACATTATGATTCTACTTCCTAAAATTAAACACATAACCTTTGAGGAGAATTTACTACCGTCCAATTTGACTAAAAAATCCGAATCTACGTAATCCACAAGAAGCAGTGAATCTGTCCAGTAAGTCCACATATAATTTCCAGTCCTTCTCAGGCACTTTATAAATGTCTTACCACAGTTCATCATTCTTGTTCCAGGTTACGTTGATACCCACTGTTCATGCATTCAGCAAAACAGATATCCAACATCGTTCATAGCATTCCTTAGATTAAGCTTCCTTATTCGCCGAAGCATAAGGAACCACTTTCATCCTCTTTATCTTCTTCTTGTGTCTCAAAGACACATTCACTTAGATAAATTTACATGCTAAACGAGTATAGATTGTATCATTTTATGAAACTTGAGATAAGCATAATATCCTTTCTTGTGATCCGTATTACCGTGATCAAAAGGATATATTTTGCCTTTCTTAAGTCCTTCATCTCTACCGCTTTATTAACCATACCCATACGCCCGATAATACTCTTTCATTGTCTCCAATGAGCAAGATACTATCTACGTATAGTACAAAAATACCACCACGTTTCCGTCACTCTTTACAATACACAAGATACATCCGCTGATTGATTTAAATCCGTGCCACTGGATTACCTAATCAAAACAGATGGTTCACGATCTCAAAGCTTGCTTTAGTCCATCGCTGGATAATTTTAAGCTTACTATCAAAATGCTATTAGTACTTTACAATGAATCACTCTGGTTGCTTCACATAGATGTTTTCCTCAAGACTTCCAATCAGGAAAGCTGTCTTTGACATCTATTTGCTGTTCCTCATAGCAGTAATAAAAGAATCCAGATCAACATAAGCATAGCTACCAGCGAACATGTTTCCTCATAATCGAACCATTTCTTTCTGAGTACACTTTTTCGCAACAAGCTTTGCTTCCAAGGTTTTCACCTTTCCGCATGATCCTCTTTTATTTCCTTTGACCACTTGCAATGGCTTTTACACCATTTAGTGGTCATACAAGTTCCCAGACTTAATATAGAATCCGTAGATTCTATTTCAACATTCATTGCAACTTACTAAGATTCCGCATTTTCATCTTGTAGTGCTACGTCGTATCCGTGGGACAATACCATGTTCACTAGGGATCAAGTCTCACGACTCTCCCAAAACATATATTTATGGGTTGTCATACAACCCTCCCACTACGACAAGGCACTACATGTAATTGTGTATTAGACGTGACACGCGTTGCAGTTTACCTTGTGGTATATCCTCTTATACACTTGGTACTTACACTTTGTGTTTTCCTCTCACTTCCTTTAGAACAATTTATACATGGGCTTGTGATTTATTACATAGTCCTTTTCCAAAAATCTAGTTATTGTGTTAACAATTACCCTTCGATCTTTTGGACTAAATAAATCACCCTCCATTTTTCTAGGATATCCCATATACAGACAAACGTTTCACGAATTACTGTATCTAGGGCATATCCATAAAATGAATTTAATTATTCCAAATAATTCATCATCTATCTAATCATAACCATAAGAGCCCAATACCTTCTACCCACCACACCATTCAGCTAGGGCATACCCGGTGTAGTCAACTTGAGATTTAATCTCAACTTCTGATCAATAGCTCCTAACTATCCCAAGAGGTATTCGCCATCATGATTGAATCGTAATGACTTAATATATTTTCCATGACGCTTCACTGTACCAGCCTTACAATTCTTGAATTAATCAAAGAACTTAGACATGCAGTGCATCATATAAATATATTGGTTTCCAGAGTAATTTTCGAATATTCATAATCACCTCTCGCCTGGATAATATTAGGTTCGCTTGAATCAGAATGAACTAATTCCAACATATATATCTTTGGCTCTACACCCCACAGCCTTGAAAAGGCAGTTAATCATTTTTACTTCCAAGCAAGACTCGCAAGTCCGATAGTTTCCATTTCAGATAAACCTTACGGTCTATCGGCTATCAACTTTTGAATCCTACTTAAGTAAAATGAATTAGTCATAGATGCCAAATGTATGTTTAGTTCATTTCCGTAGGTTCCTTTCTCTTACAAATATTAGAAGATGCATTATTTAATTACTATTTATTGCATCTGTGGGATGACATGATTCAAGAGTATACTTTTTATCCACCAACATACTTTAACGGATTATAGCCTCATTCCTCATTACTATGACCATGTCATTTAAATGAAATGAAGTATCCATACGTTAATGCATAGAAACTGAAATTAAATTCTTTCTATGAAACGTACGTAAAGATAATTTCTCATAATCAATCGTTTATTCTTATCATGAGATAAACAACTCCCACTGCAATAGCCACTACCTTTGTAGTTTTACCCATATTATTAACAATCTTATCCTTACTCAGTGATAAACATTTAGTGATTCCAGTATCTACATACTTCGTGTCAGTAGATGCCATCACTAATCATGTTTAAACCATTAGTAAATAAGATATTAACCTTGTTCAGATCATGATGAAAAATGGCTTTCTTTTACCACATGTTTTGTTAGAAGTTTCCCACCAAATACAACCTCTCGTATTTCAGGTAGAACTTGCTCAAAACATCTAGGCAAATTGTGAAGAATAAATTGATTTAGGTTTCCCTTTCAATTTCTATTCCAAGCTCTTCCAATTCATTCATCAATTCAACCATGATCTTCTGCCTTTTTAATTTACTCAAGTATCCGAAGAGTTACATGAGATCATCATATTTCTATGAACCTCTCATCTCTTCACTAGAGACTTTAATAGGCATCATGAGACGTCCTTTGTGAGAATACACATGTATTTTCTTAAGCAGTAATTTTCAAAACCAAGATTCTTTTCTAATCATCTAATTTGGACAAGTTAGTATAATGTCTTTTAGTTAACAATTAGTGAAATAAAACCATTCAAAATTCAGAGAATCACAAATAAATTTACCGATCAAATCTTCGAATTTTATTCTTTTATATCGATTCCCTCAAAATAATATAAAATAAAATTCACCGACATCTCAAGCACCGTGAGTCTGCAAGCCGCGATAGTGTGGACGTTTACAAACCTGAATATTTACAAGAGAAGGTTTTACCCATTAATTTCATTTGTCAACCTAACTTTATGACAAAATAATTAATAGTCGGTTCCTCTTTATCCATGCAAATAAAAGCAGTGACTCCGATGGGGAGGATACTTATTATTTACATCTAAGTGTACACCATTATTTGACCCCAAGTCCGCGGCCCAAGCTTATGTGCCTTACAGATAGAGAAGTGCACACGCGCTCGGATAACTTCCTACAGTCATCAATTTCAAGTTTGTACCAGTGAACCGTATATAAACTCATCCGATAGGGAGGAAGGTCTAAGCCAACGCGCAAGTTCAAATGCATCACATTACAAACGTAATTATTTAATGAAGTCTGTTCCAGCAATCCATGAATAAACTCATCCGATGGGGAGGAAGGCTCTAATGCCGACGCGCAAGTTTATTCACATCGCTAACAAACCAATAATGGAGGCCGCGGGAATTTATTACCAATCCCCTCTCCCACTTAGTTATTTAATACCGAGGGTTTTTAAACATGCATATAATATTCCATAATAAAATATACAACTAAGACATGCTTCTATTAACAGCAATTTAAATAAGTAAATCACATAGAACATGCCTTACATATATAATAATTAATTGTCAAGTTAAAACAATTAACTCAGTTATATGTCATAATTAATTGTATAATATGTTGGATCAATTAAATGGGCCCTAGAGCATCAAATAAGCACAAAATGAGCAGCAGATTAATTAATTAATCATGCTCATTATCTATGGCCCATAATCTTAGCCCAAAACTAAATTAATCCCACCAAGCCCACTAGCACAAAATTAGTCCATTAATTAAAATTAATTTATTATGCTTGGCCCATTACTCACAATTAATTAAAAACTAGCTATTAAAATAGCCCAGCATCCCATTACCATTTTAATTAAAATTGGGCCTAACAGCCCAAAACCAAATTAAAAAAAATGAGCAGCCTATAAACCATTACTGAATTGGGCCCAACATCCATTTTAATAAAAAATGGGCCCAACAGGTAGACAGCCCTATAGCTATTAGAAAAATTGGTCCCAAAGAAAACTAAAAAAAAATTGAGCCCATCAGCCCAACATCAATCCCTTGCTGCCCTATTTCTCGCCTGGTGCAGTCAAGAAGACATTGCGAAGCTATCACCGGCGCCGAGCATTCACCGCCTCCTGCCCATCAGCGCTGTCGGCGACCATTGCTACCGGCGTTTTATCTTCAGCGCACCGCGCCCATAGCCACCAGCTGCGCCCGCCTACGACTGCCATCTCCGCCGACAGCGACCAGCAATCGATATGCTCCGCAGCCTCGCCTCCTTACACCTTCACCGGCAACAGCTCGCACCCACCAGCAATCACCGACGCGACCACGCACACAGTCCACTGGAATCGAGTGCCAGGCTACCCACCGCGTCCAGCAACTCCAGCCTTCAACACGCCGAAAGTCCCGATCGACTGGAAGAGAGATACGACGAGGACACCGAAATCCATCGCCACTCCTCCCCGATCGACTGAAGGTACCCGTCTCTGGTTTGACCGGAAGCCCTTCAGACCCGTCACAGCATGCCTATGATTTGCTCGGAAACACCTCCTGCCACGCTCGGAACCGCCTGAAGCTTCGATCGGGACCAGATCGACAGTCCTCAGAGTCCACCGTAGCCCAGCGACAACTAAGCAACCAATCGCCTGAATAGCATCGGTCTTAAAGTGCCGCTCCATCGCCGATAACTTCCAATGGTCATCTTGTTGTCCGTCGCTCACAGCCACGATGGTCACTGCTGCCATTCTCGCCAACTGCCGCTGCTCTCGGACATGAATTCCTTGAACCAACCGCATCCTTCTTTCTTTCTCCCCTGATCGTGACTAAGTATCACATTAGATGCTTTTTCCGATCAGGAAGCAGTAGAAGAGGCCTTTCTTTAATCGTTAGGGTGTATCATGTGTTCCACGGGAGATTCATTCTCCATCGTACCACAGACGCAAGTGTCCAGTCACGCCATCAACAAGTATTATCTCAGCAATCACATGCGTTATATATATCGAATAAAGCACATAGGATAATTCACAAATATTAAACCCTAATTTCATGCTTTCTATCGACAATTAACACACGCATGATCAAACCATACCTAACGTCTCACGTTTCACCACGAAACCAACGCTCTAATACCAATTGTTGGCAATTGGATCTTGTGGTTCAAACGTGATCGTTAGGAATATCAGGCAAACAAACAGCGGAAGCAAAATTAATATGTTTACCGTACTTCTGGGTTGGTGTAGAGGATGAATCGCTGCAGAGAACCACCTCTCAATCTTCTGCAGTATGTCCCAAGTTGAATCCTATTGTTGTGTGGGCAACAATCTGCAGGATTCTCTCAATCTGCTCCCGTTTCCCTTTTCTGCGTAAGTGGCACAGACTTAGGGTTAACAGGAACTGAGATAACTTATTTATAAGGGCTACTGCAGGGACCAGGAGGAGAAATTGGGCTGGGCCTCAATTGAATTTAATTAACCAAGCTTAGCCCAAAGCTTTTAATTAAATCCAATAATAATAATATAGTCCACTAAAATATTATTATTGCACTACCCATCCAATCCCAAATTATGTTCTGGGCTCCTTCTTATTATAAGCCCGATAGTCTCCCCATGTTTAAGATATTCAATGTCCATTAATTAATTAAGTTACTGACAACTCTAATTAATTAATATCTCGTCCGAGAGTAGTACCACTCAACCTTTTTATCATGCCGAAAATTAATCCACTTGCAAGATTTACATGATAAACCTTATGAGCTCCTCAAGGGGACATCATCAACCTATAGCGGACATGGATTCCTTCTACAATCAACAGCACACCATAGATACAGCACTACTTCCCAACTCACCGAGTTTGTTGATTTAATACTTATAAATCTCACCCATTGATGAATCAAAGAAATACATACTGCCCTACGTGTCGAGGTTATTGTATAGGGATTAAGAGCACGAACTTCCATAATAACAGAGATCAAGTTCTACTATATAGTCAGTATAAGAAGAACGATCTCAGGCGGTCCTGCTCAATACACACGAGTGCACTAATGTGATTCTATAGCCAAGACAAGCTAATACCAAACCACACTACAACCATACCGATAGAGAGTCCCCGTCTATCTCAGTTGTGAGCATCTGTTTATACTTTATGAGGAAACCGATAATATGATCTTCTGCGTGTTGTCGCACAACATATTATCTACAGTATAAAGTAAATGGACTATTGCATCATGCATATAAAATAAATTATAAGATGCAATCATTTGATCAATGATTCTCATTTCAAAAAATTGTTATGACATTGTCCATACTAAAGCTAGACTTTTAGTATACAATCCAACAAATATGCATCAAAATTATGGAAATATTAATCGTAATTTAGTAAATACGAATCAAAATGATCTAAATATCAATCAAAACGAAGGAAACATGCATCGAAATGAAGGAAATATGCATCGAATCGAAGGAAATGTTGATCGTAGTGAAGTAAATATCCATCAAAATGAAGTAAATATGCATAGAAACGAAATAAATGTTGATCAGAATTTAGTAAATATGCATTAAGTAAATATCAAACGAAAAGAAGGAAATATGCATCGAAACGAGAAAATGAGCATCAAAATTAAGTAAATATGCATCAACACGAAAGAAATATGCATTGAAACGAAGAAAATGTTGATCGTAATGAGGTAAATATGCATCAAAATATAGTAAATATGCATCGAAATGAAGAAGATATTGATCGTAATGGAGTAAATATGCATCAAAATGAAGGAAATATGCATCGAAATGAAGTAAATATGCATCAAAATGAAGTAAGTATACATCGAAAAGAAGTAAATATGCATCAAAATGAAGAAAATATGCATTGAAATGAATTAAATATGAATCAAAATAAAGTAAATATACATCGAAACGAAGGAAATATGCATCAAATCGAAGGAAATGTTGATCGTGATGAAGTAAATAGGCATCAAAATGAAGGAAATATGCATCGAAACGAAGGAATTGTTGATCGTAGTGAAGTAAATATGAATCAAAATGAAGAAAATATGCAATGAAATGAAGTAAATATACATCAAAATAAAGTAAATATACATCGAAACGAAGGAAATATGCATCGAAATGTAGGAATTATGCAACGAATCGATGGAAATGTTGATCATAAAAAAGTAAATATGCATCAAAATAAAGTAAATATGCATCGAAACGAAGGAAATGTTGATCGTAATGAAGTAAATATCAATCAAAATTGAAGTAAATATGCATTGAAACGAAGGAAATATTGATCGTAATTTAGTAAATATGCATCAAAATGAAGTAAATATCAATCGAAACGAAAGAAATATGCATCAAAACGAAGTAAATATGCATAAAACGAAAGAAATATGCATCGAAACGAAGGAAATGTTGATCGTAATGAGGTAAATATGCATCAAAATGTAGTAAATATGCATCGAAATGAAGAAAATATTGATCATAATGAAGTAAATATGCATTAAAATGAAGGAAATATGCATCGAAATGAAGTAAATATGCATAAAAATGAAGTAAATATACATCGAAACGAAGTAAATATGCATCTAAATGAAGAAAATATGTATTGAAATGAATTAAATATGCATAAAAAAAAGTAAATATACTTTGAAACGAAGGAAATATGCATCGAATCGAAGGAAATGTTGATCGTAATGAAGTAAATATGCATCAAAATGAAGGAAATATTCATCGAAACAAAGGAATTATGGATCGTAGTAAAGTAAATATGCATCAAAATGAATAAGATGTGCATCAAAACGATGGTAATGTTAATCGTAATGAAGTAAATATGCATCAAAATGAAGAAAATATACAACAAAATGAAGTAAATACATCAAAATGAAGTAAATATACATCAAAACGAAGAAAATATGCATCGAAATGTAGGAATTATGCATCGAATCGATGGAAATGTTGATCGTAATGAAGTACATATGCATCAAAATGAAGTAAATATGCATCGAAACGAAGGAATTGTTGATTGTAATGAAGTTAATATCCATCAAAATTAATGTAAATATGCATCGAAACGAAGGAAATATTGATCGTAATTTAGTATATATGCATCAAAATGAAGTAAATATCAATCGAAACGAAAGAAATATGCATCAAAACAAAGTAAATATGCATAAAAACAAAGGAAATGTTGATCGTAATGAAGTAAATATGCATCAAAATGAAGAAAATATGAATAAAAACGAAGGAATTATGTATCAAAATGAAGTAAATATACATCGAAACGAAAGAAATGTTGATCGTAGTGAATTAAATATGCATCAAAATCAAGTAATATGCATCGAAACGATGGGAATGTTGACCTTAATGAAGTAAATATGCATCAAAATGAAGTAAATATTCATCGAAACAAAGGAAATGTTGATCGTAATGAAGTAAATATCCATTAAAATGAAGTAAATATGCATCGAAACGATGGAAATGTTGATCGTAATTTAGTAAATATGAATCAAAATGAAGTAAATATCAACCAAAACGAAGGAAATATGCATCGAATTGAAGGAAATATGCATCGAATCGAAGGAAATATTGATCGTAATGAAGTAAATATCCATCAAAATGAAGTAAATATGCATTGAAACAAAATAAATGTTGATCATAATTTAGTAAATATGCATTAGGTAAATATCAATCAAAACGAAGGAAATATGCATCGAAACAAATTAAATATGCATCAAAATTTGAATCAAAATGAAGTAAATAAGCATCGAAACTAGAAAATGAGCATCAAAATTAAGTAAATATGCATCAACACGAAAGAAATATGCATCGAAATGAAGAAAATGTTGATCGTAATGAGGTAAATATGCATCAAAATGCAGTAAATATGCATCGAAATGAAGGAAATATTGATCATAATGGAGTAAATATGTATCAAAATGAAGGAAATATGCATCAAAATGAACTAAATATGCATAAAAAAGAAGTAAATATACATCGAAACGAAGTAAATATGCATCAAAATGAACAAAATATACATTGAAATGAATTAAATATGAATCAAAATAAAGTAAATATACATCGAAACGAAGGAAATATGCATCGAATCAAAGGAAATGTTGATCGTAATGAAGTAAATAGGCATCAAAATGAAGTAAATATGCATCGAAACGAAGGAATTGTTGATCGTAGTGAAGTAAATATGAATCAAAATGAAGAAAATGTGCGTCAAAACGAAGGAAATGTTGATCGTTATGAAGTAAATATACATCAAAATGAAGAAAATATGCAACGAAATGAAGTAAATATACATCAAAATGAAGTAAATATACATCAAAACGAAGAAAATATGCATCGAAATGTAGGAATTATGCAGCGAATCGAAGGAAATGTTGATCATAATGAAGTAAATATGCATCAAAATAAAGTAAATATGCATCTAAACGAAGGAAATATTGATCGTAATGAAGTAAATATCAATCAAAATTGAAGTAAATATGCATTTAAACGAAGGAAATATTGATCGTAATTTAGTAAATATGCATCAAAATAAAGTAAATATCAATCGAAACAAAAGAAATATGCATCAAAACGAAGTAAATATGCATCAAAACGAAAGAAATTTACATCGAAATGAAGGAAATGTTGATCGTAATGAGGTAAATATGCATCAAAATATAGTAAATATGCATCGAAATGAAGGAAATATTGATCGTAATGAAGTAAATATGCATCAAAATGAAGGAAATATGCATCGAAATGAAGTAAATATGCATCAAAATGAAGTAAATATACATCGAAACGAAGTAAATATGCATCAAAATGAAGAAAATATGCATTGAAATTAATTAAATATGCATCAAAATAAAGTAAATATACATCGAAATGAAGGAAATATGCATCGAATCGAAGGAAATGTTGATCGTAATGAAGTAAATATTCATCAAAATGAAGGAAATATTCATCGAAACGAAGGAATTATGGATCGTAGTGAAGTAAATATGCATCAAAATAAAGAAAATGTGCATCAAAACGAAGGTAATGTTAATTGTAATGAAGTAAATATGCATCAAAATGAAGAAAATATACAACGAAATGAAGAAAATACATCAAAATAAAGTAAATATACATCAAAACGAAGAAAATATGCATCATAATGTAGCAATTATGCATCGAATCGATGGAAATGTTGATCTAAATGAAGTAAATATGCATCGAAATAAAGTAAATATGCATCGAAACGAAGGAAATGTTGATCATAATGAAGTAAATATCAATCAAAATTGAAGTAAATATGCATTGAAACGAAGGAAATGTTGATCGTAATTTAGTAAATATGCATCAAAATGAAGTAAATATCAATCTAAACGAAAGAAATATGCATCAAAACGAAGTAAATATGCATCAAAACGAAAGAAATATGCATCGAAACGAAGGAAATGTTGATCGTAATGAGGTAAATATGCATCAAAATGTAGTAAATATGCATCGAAATGAAGGAATATTGATCGTAATGAAGTAAATATGCATTAAAATGAAGGAAATATGCATCGAAATGAAGTAAATATGCATAAAAATGAAGTAAATATACATCGAAACGAAGTAAATACGCATCAAAATGAAGAAAATATGCATTGAAATGAATTAAATATGCATAAAAAAGCAAATATACATTGAAACGAAGTAAATATGCATCGAATCGAAGGAAATATTGATCGTAATGAAGTAAATATGCATCAAAATGAAGGAAATATTCATCGAAACAAAGGAATTATGGATCGTAGTGAAGTAAATATGCATTAAAATGAAGAAAATGTGCATCAAAACGAAGGTAATGTTAATCGTAATGAAGTAAATATGAATCAAAATGAAGAAAATATACAACGAAATGAAGTAAATACTTCAAAATGAAGTAAATATACATCAAAACGAAGAAAATATGCATCGAAATGTAGGAATTATGCATCGAATCGATGGAAATGTGGATCGTAATGAAGTACATATGCATCAAAATGAAGTAAATATGCATCGAAACAAAGGAAATATTGATCGTAATTTAGTATATATGCATCAAAATGAAGTAAATATCAATCGAAACGAAAGAAATATGCATCAAAACAAAGTAAATATGCATAAAAACAAAGGAAATGTTGATCGTAATGAAGTAAATATGCATCAAAATGAAGGAAATATGAATAAAAACGAAGGAAATATGTATCAAAATGAAGTAAATGTACATCGAAACGAAAGAAATGTTGATCGTAGTGAAGTAAATATGCATCAAAATGAAGTAATATGCATCGAAACAATGGAAATGTTGACCTTAATGAAGTAAATATGTATCAAAATGAAGTAAATATTCATCGAAACAAAGGAAATGTTGATCGTAATGAAGTAAATATCCATTAAAATGAAGTAAATATGCATCGAAACGATGGAAATGTTGATCGTAATTTAGTAAATATGAATCAAAATGAAGTAAATATCAATCAAAACGAAGGAAATATGCATTGAAATGAAGGAAATATGCATCGAATCGAAGGAAATGTTGATCGTAATGAAGTAAATATCCATCAAAATGAAGTAAATATGCATCGAAACAAAATAAATGTTGATCGTAATTTAGTAAATATGCATTAAGTAAATATCAATCAAAACGAAGTAAATATGCATCGAAACGAGAAAATGAGCATCAAAATTAAGTAAATATGCATCAACACGAAAGAAATATGCATCGAAACGAAGGAAATGTTGATCTTAATGAGGTAAATTTGCATCAAAATTTAGTAAATATGCATCGAAATAAGGGAAATATTGATCATAATGAAGTAAATATGCATCAAAATGAAGGAAATATGCATCGAAATGAAGTAAATATGCATTAAAAAGAAGTGAATATACATCGAAACGAAGTAAATATGCATCAAAATGAATAAAATATACATTGAAATGAATTAAATATGAATAAAAATAAAGTAAATATACATCGAAACGAAGGAAATATGCATCGAATCGAAGGAAATGTTGATCGTAATGAAGTAAATAGGCATCAAAATGAAGTAAATATGCGTCGAAACGAAGGAATTGTTGATCGTAGTGAAGTAAATATGAATCAAAATAAAGTAAATATGCATCGAAACGAAGGAAATATTGATCGTAATGAAGTAAATATTAATCAAAATTGAAGTAAATATGCATTGAAACGAAGGAAATATTGATCGTAATTTAGTAAATATTCATCAAAATGAAGTAAATATCAATCGAAACGAAAGAAATATGCATCAAAATGAAGTAAATATGCATCAAAACGAAAGAAATATGCATCGAAACGAAGGAAATGTTGATCATAATGAGGTAAATATGCATCAAAATATAGTAAATATGCATCGAAATGAAGGAAATATTGATCGTAATGAAGTAAATATGCATCAAAATGAAGGAAATATGCATCGAAATGAAGTAAATATGCATCAAAATGAAGTAAATATACATCGAAACGAAATAAATATGCATCAAAATAAATAAAATATGCATTAAAATGAATTAAATATGCATTAAAATAAAGTAAATATACATCGAAACTAAGAAAATATACATCGAATCGAAGGAAATGTTGATCGTAATAAAGTAAATATTCATCAAAATGAAGAAAATATTCATCGAAACGAAGGAATTATGGATCGTAGTGAAGTAAATATGCATCAAAATGAAGAAAATGTGAATAAAAACGAAGGTAATGTTAATCGTAATGATGTAAATATGCATCAAAATGAAGAAAATATACAACGAAATGAAGTAAATACATCAAAATAAAGTAAATATACATCAAAACGAAGAAAATATGCATCAAAATGTAGGAATTATGCATCGAATCGATGGAAATGTTGATCGTAATGAAGTAAATATGCATCGAAATAAAGTAAATATGCATCGAAATGAATGAAATGTTGATTGTAATGAAGTAAATATCCATCGAAATTAAAGTAAATATGCATTGAAACGAAGGAAATGTTGATCGTAATTTAGTAAATATGCATCAAAATGAAGTAAATATCAATCGAAACGAAAGAAATATACATCAAAACGAAGTAAATATGCATCAAAACGAAAGAAATATGCATCAAAACGAATGAAATATTGATCGTAATGAGGTAAATATGCATCAAAATTTAGTAAATATGCATCGAAATGAATGAAATATTGATCGTAATGAAGTAAATATGCATCAAAATGAAGGAAATATGAATCAAAATGAAGTAAATATCCATCAAAATGAAGTAAATATACATCGAAACGAAGTAAATATGCATCAAAATGAAGAAAATATGCATTGAAATAAATTAAAGATGAATCAAAATAAAGTAAATATACATCGAAACGAAGGAAATATGCATCGAATTGAAGGAAATGTTGATCGTAATGAAGTAAATATGCATCAAAATGAAGGAAATATGCAACGAAATGAAGGAATTGTTGATCGTAGTGAAGTAAATATGAATCAAAATGAAGAAAATGTGCATCAAAACGAAGGAAATGTTGATCGTAATGAAGTAAATATGCATTAAAATGAAGAAAATATGCAACGAAATGAAGTAATTATACATCAAAATGTAGTAAATATACATCGAAACGAAGGAAATATGCATCGAAATGCAGGAATTATGCATCAAATCGATGGAAATGTTGATCATAACGAAGTAAATATGCATAAAAATGAAGTAAATACGCATCGAAACGAAGGAAATGTTGATCGTAATGATGTAAATATCCATCAAAATTGAAGTGAATATGCATCGAAACGAAGGAAATATTGATCATAATTTAGTAAATATGCATCAAAATAAAGTAAATATCAATCGAAACGAAAGAAATATGCATCAAAACGAAGTAAATATGCATAAAAACGAGAGAAATATTCATCAAAATGAAGGAAATATTGATCGTAATGACGTAAATATGCATCAAAATATAGTAAATATGCATCGAAATGAAGGAAATATCAACCGTAATGAAGTAAATATGCATCAAAATGAAGGAAATATGCATCTAAATGAAGCAAATATGCATCAAAATAAAGTAAATATACATCGAAACGAAGTAAATATGCATCAAAATTAAGGAAATATGCATCGAATCGAAGGAAATGTTGATCGTAATGAAGTAAACATGCATCAAAATGAAGGAAATATGCATCGAAACGAAGTAAATACATCAAAATGAAGTAAATATACATCAAAACGAAGAAAATATACATCGAAATGTAGGAATTATGCATCGAATCGATGGAAATGTTGATCGTAATGAAGTACATATGCATCAAAATGAAGTAAATATGCATCGAAACGAAGGAATTGTTGATTGTAATGAAGTAAATATCCATCAAAATTAATGTAAATATGCATCGAAACGAAGAAAATATTGATCGTAATTTAGTATATATGCATCAAAATGAAGTAAATATCAATCGAAACGAAAGAAATATGTATCAAAACAAAGTAAATATGCATAAAAACAAAGGAAATGTTGATCGTAATGAAGTAAATATGCATCAAAATGAAGGAAATATGAATAAAAACGAAGGAAATATGTATCAAAATGAAGTAAATATACATCAAAACGAAAGAAATGTTGATCGTAGTGAAGTAAATATGCATCAAAATGAAGTAATATGCATCGAAACGATGTAAATGTTGACCTTAATAAAGTAAATATGCATCAAAATGAAGTAAATATTCATCGAAACAAAGAAAATGTTGATCGTAATGAAGTAAATATGCATCAAAATGAAGGAAATATGCATCGAAATGAAGTAAATATCCATCAAAATGAAGTAAATATACATCGAAACGAAGTAAATATGCATCAAAATGAAGAAAATATGCATTAAAATAAATTAAATATGCATCAAAATAAAGCAAATATACATCGAAACGAAGGAAATATGCATCGAATTGAAGGAAATGTTGATCGTAATAAAGTAAATATGCATCAAAATGAAGGAAATATGCAACGAAACGAAGGAATTGTTGATCGTAGTGAAGTAAATATGAATCAAAATGAAGAAAATGTGCATCAAAACGAAGGAAATGTTGATCGTAATGAAGTAAATATGCATCAAAATGAAGAAAATATGCAACGAAATGAAGTAATTATACATCGCAATGAAGAAAATATACATCGAATCGAAGGAAATATGCATCTAAATGTAGGAATTATGCATCAAATCGATGGAAATGTTGAACATAATGAAGTAAATATGCATCAAAATGAAGTAAATACGCATCAAAACGAAGAAAATGTTGATCGTAATGAAGTAAATATCCATCAAAATTGAAGTGAATATGCATCGAAACGAAGGAAATATTGATCGTAATTTAGTAAATATGCATCAAAATAAAGTAAATATCATTCGAAACGAAAGAAATATGCATCAAAACGAAGTAAATATGCATAAAAACGAGAGAAATATTCATCAAAATAAAGGAAATATTGATCGTAATGAGGTAAATATGCATCAAAATATAGTAAATATGCATCGAAATGAAGGAAATATCGACCGTAATGAAGTAAATATGCATCAAAATAAAGGAAATATGCATCGAAATGAAGCAAATATGCATCAAAATAAAGTAAATATACATCGAAACGAAGTAAATATGCATCAAAATAAAGAAAATATGCATTGAAATGAATTAAATATGCATAAAAATAAAGTAAGTATACATCGAAACGAAGAAAATATGCATCGAATCGAAGGAAATGTTGATAGTAATGAAGTAAATATGCATCAAAATGAAGTAAATATGCATCGAAACAAAGGAATTATGGATCGTAGTGAAGTGAATATGCATAAAAATAAAGAAAATGTACATCAAAACGAAGGTAATTTTAATCGTAATGAAGTAAATATGCATCAAAATGAAGTAAATATGCAACGAAATGAAGTAAATACATCAAAATGAAGAAAATATGCCTCAAAATGAAGAAAATATGCATCGAAATGTAGGAATTATGCATCGAATCGATGGAAATGTTGATCATAATGAAGTAAATATGAATCAAAATAAAGTAAATATGCATTGAAACGAAGGAAATATTGATTGTAATGACGTAAATATCCATCAAAAGTTGAAGTAAATATGCATCGAAACGAAGGAAATGTTGATCGTAATTTAGTAAATATGCATCAAAATTAAGTAAATATCAATCGAAACGAAAGAAATATGCATCAAAACGAAGTAAATATGCATAAAAACAAGGGAAATGTTGATCGTAATGAAGTAAATATGCATCAAAATGAAAAAAATATGAATCAAAACAAAGGAAATATGTATCAAAATGAAGTAAATATACATCGAAACGAAAGAAATATTGATCGTAGTGAAGTAAATATGCATCAAAATGAAGTAATATGCATCGAAACGATGTAAATGTTGATCTTAGTGAAGTAAATATGCATCAAAATGAAGTAAATATTCATCGAAACAAAGGAAATGTTGATCGTAATGAAGTAAGTATCCATTAAAATGAAGTAAATATGCATCGAAACGAAGGAAATGTTGATCTTAATTTAGTAAATATGAATCAAAATGAAGTAAATATCAATCAAAACGAAGGAAATATGCATCGAAATGAAGGAAATATGCATCAAATAGAAGAAAATATTGATCGTAATGAAGTAAATATCCATCAAAATGAAGTAAATATGCATCGAAACAAAATAAATATTGATCGTAATTTAGTAAATATGCATTAAGTAAATATCAATCGAAACGAAGGAAATATGCATCGAAAAAATTAAATATACATCAAAATTTGAATCAAAATAAAGTAAATATGCATCGAAACGAGAAAATGAGCATTAAAATTAAGTAAATATGCATCAACACGAAAGAAATATGCATCGAAACGAAGGAAATGTTGATCGTAATGAGGTAAATTTGCATCAAAATTTAGTAAATATGCATCGAAATAAGGGAAATATTGATCATAATGAAGTAAATATGCATCAAAATGAAGGAAATATGCATCGAAATGAAGTAAATATGCATTAAAAAGAAGTGAATATACATCGAAACGAAGTAAATATGCATCAAAATGAATAAAATATACATTGAAATGAATTAAATATGAATAAAAATAAAGTAAATATACATCGAAACGAAGGAAATATGCATCGAATCGAAGGAAATGTTGATCGTAATGAAGTAAATAGGCATCAAAATGAAGGAAATATGCGTCGAAACGAAGGAATTGTTGATCGTAGTGAAGTAAATATGAATCAAAATAAAGTAAATATGCATCGAAACGAAAGAAATATTGATCGTAATGAAGTAAATATTAATCAAAATTGAAGTAAATATGCATTGAAACGAAGGAAATATTGATCGTAATTTAGTAAATATTCATCAAAATGAAGTAAATATCAATCGAAACGAAAGAAATATGCATCAAAATGAAGTAAATATGCATCAAAACGAAAGAAATATGCATCGAAACGAAGGAAATGTTGATCATAATGAGGTAAATATGCATCAAAATATAGTAAATATGCATCGAAATGAAGGAAATATTGATCGTAATGAAGTAAATATGCATCAAAATGAAGGAAATATGCATCGAAATGAAGTAAATATGCATCAAAATGAAGTAAATATACATCGAAACGAAGTAAATATGCATTAAAATAAATAAAATATGCATTAAAATGAATTAAATATGCATCAAAATAAAGTAAATATACATCGAAACTAAGAAAATATACATCGAATCGAAGGAAATGTTGATCGTAATGAAGTAAATATTCATCAAAATGAAGAAAATATTCATCGAAACGAAGGAATTATGGATCGTAGTGAAGTAAATATGCATCAAAATGAAGAAAATGTGAATAAAAACGAAGGTAATGTTAATCGTAATGATGTAAATATGCATCAAAATGAAGAAAATATACAACGAAATGAAGTAAATACATCAAAATAAAGTAAATATACATCAAAACGAAGAAAATATGCATCAAAATGTAGGAATTATGCATCGAATCGATGGAAATGTTGATCGTAATGAAGTAAATATGCATCGAAATAAAGTAAATATGCATCGAAATGAATGAAATGTTGATTGTAATGAAGTAAATATCCATCGAAATTAAAGTAAATATGCATTGAAACGAAGGAAATGTTGATCGTAATTTAGTAAATATGCATCAAAATGAAGTAAATATCAATCGAAACGAAAGAAATATACATCAAAACGAAGTAAATATGCATCAAAACGAAAGAAATATTCATCAAAACGAATGAAATATTGATCGTAATGAGGTAAATATGCATCAAAATTTAGTAAATATGCATCGAAATGAATGAAATATTGATCGTAATGAAGTAAATATGCATCAAAATGAAGGAAATATGAATCAAAATGAAGTAAATATCCATCAAAATGAAGTAAATATACATCGAAACGAAGTAAATATGCATCAAAATGAAGAAAATATGCATTGAAATAAATTAAAGATGAATCAAAATAAAGTAAATATACATCGAAACGAAGGAAATATGCATCGAATTGAAGGAAATGTTGATCGTAATGAAGTAAATATGCATCAAAATGAAGGAAATATGCAACGAAATGAAGGAATTGTTGATCGTAGTGAAGTAAATATGAATCAAAATGAAGAAAATGTGCATCAAAACGAAGGAAATGTTGATCGTAATGAAGTAAATATGCATTAAAATGAAGAAAATATGCAACGAAATGAAGTAATTATACATCAAAATGTAGTAAATATACATCGAAACGAAGGAAATATGCATCGAAATGCAGGAATTATGCATCAAATCGATGGAAATGTTGATCATAACGAAGTAAATATGCATAAAAATGAAGTAAATACGCATCGAAACGAAGGAAATGTTGATCGTAATGATGTAAATATCCATCAAAATTGAAGTGAATATGCATCGAAACGAAGGAAATATTGATCGTAATTTAGTAAATATGCATCAAAATAAAGTAAATATCAATCGAAACGAAAGAAATATGCATCAAAACGAAGTAAATATGCATAAAAACGAGAGAAATATTCATCAAAATGAAGGAAATATTGATCGTAATGACGTAAATATGCATCAAAATATAGTAAATATGCATCGAAATGAAGGAAATATCAACCGTAATGAAGTAAATATGCATCAAAATGAAGGAAATATGCATCTAAATGAAGCAAATATGCATCAAAATAAAGTAAATATACATCGAAACGAAGTAAATATGCATCAAAATTAAGGAAATATGCATCGAATCGAAGGAAATGTTGATCGTAATGAAGTAAACATGCATCAAAATGAAGGAAATATGCATCGAAACGAAGTAAATACATCAAAATGAAGTAAATATACATCAAAACGAAGAAAATATACATCGAAATGTAGGAATTATGCATCGAATCGATGGAAATGTTGATCGTAATGAAGTACATATGCATCAAAATGAAGTAAATATGCATCGAAACGAAGGAATTGTTGATTGTAATGAAGTAAATATCCATCAAAATTAATGTAAATATGCATCGAAACGAAGAAAATATTGATCGTAATTTAGTATATATGCATCAAAATGAAGTAAATATCAATCGAAACGAAAGAAATATGTATCAAAACAAAGTAAATATGCATAAAAACAAAGGAAATGTTGATCGTAATGAAGTAAATATGCATCAAAATGAAGGAAATATGAATAAAAACGAAGGAAATATGTATCAAAATGAAGTAAATATACATCAAAACGAAAGAAATGTTGATCGTAGTGAAGTAAATATGCATCAAAATGAAGTAATATGCATCGAAACGATGTAAATGTTGACCTTAATAAAGTAAATATGCATCAAAATGAAGTAAATATTCATCGAAACAAAGAAAATGTTGATCGTAATGAAGTAAATATGCATCAAAATGAAGGAAATATGCATCGAAATGAAGTAAATATCCATCAAAATGAAGTAAATATACATCGAAACGAAGTAAATATGCATCAAAATGAAGAAAATATGCATTAAAATAAATTAAATATGCATCAAAATAAAGCAAATATACATCGAAACGAAGGAAATATGCATCGAATTGAAGGAAATGTTGATCGTAATAAAGTAAATATGCATCAAAATGAAGGAAATATGCAACGAAACGAAGGAATTGTTGATCGTAGTGAAGTAAATATGAATCAAAATGAAGAAAATGTGCATCAAAACGAAGGAAATGTTGATCGTAATGAAGTAAATATGCATCAAAATGAAGAAAATATGCAACGAAATGAAGTAATTATACATCGCAATGAAGAAAATATACATCGAAACGAAGGAAATATGCATCTAAATGTAGGAATTATGCATCAAATCGATGGAAATGTTGAACATAATGAAGTAAATATGCATCAAAATGAAGTAAATACGCATCAAAACGAAGAAAATGTTGATCGTAATGAAGTAAATATCCATCAAAATTGAAGTGAATATGCATCGAAACGAAGGAAATATTGATCGTAATTTAGTAAATATGCATCAAAATAAAGTAAATATCATTCGAAACGAAAGAAATATGCATCAAAACGAAGTAAATATGCATAAAAACGAGAGAAATATTCATCAAAATAAAGGAAATATTGATCGTAATGAGGTAAATATGCATCAAAATATAGTAAATATGCATCGAAATGAAGGAAATATCGACCGTAATGAAGTAAATATGCATCAAAATAAAGGAAATATGCATCGAAATGAAGCAAATATGCATCAAAATAAAGTAAATATACATCGAAACGAAGTAAATATGCATCAAAATAAAGAAAATATGCATTGAAATGAATTAAATATGCATAAAAATAAAGTAAGTATACATCGAAACGAAGAAAATATGCATCGAATCGAAGGAAATGTTGATAGTAATGAAGTAAATATGCATCAAAATGAAGTAAATATGCATCGAAACAAAGGAATTATGGATCGTAGTGAAGTGAATATGCATAAAAATAAAGAAAATGTACATCAAAACGAAGGTAATTTTAATCGTAATGAAGTAAATATGCATCAAAATGAAGTAAATATGCAACGAAATGAAGTAAATACATCAAAATGAAGAAAATATGCCTCAAAATGAAGAAAATATGCATCGAAATGTAGGAATTATGCATCGAATCGATGGAAATGTTGATCATAATGAAGTAAATATGAATCAAAATAAAGTAAATATGCATTGAAACGAAGGAAATATTGATTGTAATGACGTAAATATCCATCAAAAGTTGAAGTAAATATGCATCGAAACGAAGGAAATGTTGATCGTAATTTAGTAAATATGCATCAAAATTAAGTAAATATCAATCGAAACGAAAGAAATATGCATCAAAACGAAGTAAATATGCATAAAAACAAGGGAAATGTTGATCGTAATGAAGTAAATATGCATCAAAATGAAGAAAATATGAATCAAAACAAAGGAAATATGTATCAAAATGAAGTAAATATACATCGAAACGAAAGAAATATTGATCGTAGTGAAGTAAATATGCATCAAAATGAAGTAATATGCATCGAAACGATGTAAATGTTGATCTTAATGAAGTAAATATGCATCAAAATGAAGTAAATATTCATCGAAACAAAGGAAATGTTGATCGTAATGAAGTAAATATCCATTAAAATGAAGTAAATATGCATCGAAACGAAGGAAATGTTGATCTTAATTTAGTAAATATGAATCAAAATGAAGTAAATATCAATCAAAACGAAGGAAATATGCATCGAAATGAAGGAAATATGCATCAAATAGAAGAAAATATTGATCGTAATGAAGTAAATATCCATCAAAATGAAGTAAATATGCATCGAAACAAAATAAATATTGATCGTAATTTAGTAAATACGCATTAAGTAAATATCAATCGAAACGAAGGAAATATGCATCGAAAAAATTAAATATACATCAAAATTTGAATCAAAATAAAGTAAATATGCATCGAAACGAGAAAATGAGCATTAAAATTAAGTAAATATGCATCAACACGAAAGAAATATGCATCGAAACGAAGGAAATGTTGATCGTAATGAGGTAAATATGCATCAAAATGTAGTAAATATGCATCGAAATGAAGGAAATATTGATCGTAATGGAGTAAATATGCATCAAAATGAAGGAAATATGCATCGAAATGAAGTAAATATGCATCAAAATGAAGTAAATATACATCGAAACGAAGTAAATATGCATCAAAATGAAGAAAAAATGCATTGAAATGAATTAAATATGCATCAAAATAAAGTAAATATACATCGAAACGAAGAAAATATGCATCGAATCGAAGGAAATGTTGATCGTAATGAAGTAAATACGCATCAAAATGAAGAAAATATGCATCGAAACGAAGGAATTGTTGATCGTAGTGAAGTAAATATGAATCAAAATGAAGAAAATGTGCGTCAAAATGAAGGAAATGTTAATCGTTATGAAGTAAATATGCATCAAAATGAAGAAAATATGCAACGAAATGAAGTAAATATACATCAAAATGAAGTAAATATACATCGAAACGAAGGAAATATGCATCGAAATGTAGGAATTATGCATCGAATCGATGGAAATGTTGATCATAATGAAGTAAATATGCATCAAAATAATGTAAATATGCATCGAAACGAAGGAAATATTGATCGTAATGAAGTAAATATCTGATGAGAGTGAAAATAAGCGTGTTTTAATATCCAATTTAACACCTTTTTGATTGATATTGTAGTCTTATATGAGCACAAATGTCTTATATTCGATATATGTGAGAATTATGTGCATTTGAGGTGTTTTGTTGTGTTTTAGGTGGAAAAAGGATGAAAAGTGCAAAGTTGGAGAAAAGGTGCAATTTGTGCAAGAATGCAGAAAACGCACGTCCAACTTTCATAATTAATCTGTGTTCGTGTTGAGCTCAAAACTGATGCTGTGATACATGGTTGGAAAGCTACTGAAGAGAGGGTCGTTTTGGCGTAAAGAACATTCCATTCAGAGGACGAACAAGGAAGTTATGAGCAAAGTGGTGACACCGCGCGAGCTGTGCCGAACAGAACAGATGTTCTACGTTCCATGGCTTGTTACAGATTCAATTCTTTGAGTTTTTATGAGTTCTTTATATGGATAGAAATCCCAGGAAGAGAGGATCGCGTGAGCACAAAAATCAATGAATTTGGAGGTTGGATGTGAAAGTTATACGCGAAATGGCGAAACTGCGCAAATCGGTTCGACCTAGGTTCGACCTGAGACATTCTGGTTCGACCTGTTGGGTTGGTCGAACCAAGCACCTGGGGCTTCCAGTAGGGTGGTTCGACCTGTGGTTCGACCTGTGCTTAGTGGTTCGACCTGTTTGCTGAGGTTGAACCGATGTGCGGGAACTTACCATATCCGTATTTTCGAGGTCTAAACGCGTGTGATCACTTGAAAAGCCCATTCCAAGCCTAGGAGACGTGATTACAAGTATAAAAGGAGGTCTAGGAAGCCACAAAAGAGAAGAACACAACAACAAGAGAGGAGAAGAGAGGCCACAACATACAACACCCCAAAAGGGGAGATCACTCCCCAACCATCATCCACTTTCTTTCATCCATCCATCCTTTACTTTGAAGATTCGTTTGTGGAATCAAGAGGAGAACCAAGAGGAGAATTCAAGAGCGAGAAGGACGCGATGATGCCACATCAAGGGTCTATTCGTTTCCTAATTTATCTTGTATTTTCCGGACATCCGGGTAAGATCTAAACAACACCCATGATTGTTCTTCGCAACGTCATGGGCTAGAGCCTTTTTGGTAGAACTAGGGTTGTGAAGATTTTATCTAGTTAATTGAACTTCCATGTATACACTCCGTACAACACTACTTGTGGATATAGTTTATATATGATTGTGCTTTATTATTCCATACTCATAGTCGTTTTGTGCATCAATAATCGTTGTGTAGAGTCTGAATACATAACATGGTTATTGGTTGAGTGCGTTCACTGTTGAGCAGGGTTTTAAGTTATAATTCTAAGTGAAGGGATTCCGAAGTCTTATTAGAACTATCTTATATGAATACTTATTAATTGTATTGAATTCGGGTTGATAAGTAGGATAAAGAGGATAATTTCATAGTACCTATAAAGGGAGATCATATCGGGTTAGAGTACCAATCCTAGGGAGAAATAATTGATACTGATAGTACCTAGAAAGGGGGGTGAAATTATATGTCTTGCTCCGAGGTTATTCACACGTGTTACACGCATGTTTACTTGTGTCTATAGAGTAGATATGCATGGTTTAGTGATGCGTCTATATTCCACAAGGCAGAGTCATACATCGACACATGGAAGGGAAGTTAATGAGTAAACTGGATTATCCTAGAGCTACCTATTCTCCTACTTGATCCACTTTCGTATTCTTCGAGTGATATTTTATATTATTTGTTATTTTAATTATTTGCTTAGTAGATTAATAATTCTAAACCTCCAACTTAATTGTCAAATTGTCTTAATTAATTTAGTAAATAATTAAATTGATAATACGTCGTCCTTTGGGTTCGATATTCACTTGGTCGCTTGCTAAGCTGCAATTGATATCCTTAATACTTGAGGATTAATTTTGCGTGCAAAGAAAATGCGCATCAAGTTCTTGGTGCCGTTGCCGGGGACGGCTGTTATTATTAGTTTGTTATTTCTAGTTTGATTAAGATTTTTTTCTTTTATTTGTGATTATTTATTTTCTATCTAACCTTGAATTTTTCTGAGGTACTTGTGCACTAGGAAAAGGAAAGGAAGGAAAAGAAAGAATAACACACTGAGCTAAACATGGCCGAAGCAAGGCAGAATCTGGATAATGTTGCCATACGTGAAATTTTCAAGAACTATGGAATTGGTAACATGGGGTTGATAGGAGCAAGGGGGGAAGATGATGATTTTGAGATACATCCCGCTCTTATTAACATGGTAGAGAAGAATCCCTTTTCTGGAGGTTGTTTTGAAGATCCATATCAACATCTCCGAAGATTTCTTGGTTATGCAAACACTCAAAAAGGAGATGGAGCTAATGATAATGCTAGACGGATCGCCCTATTCAAGTTCTCATTGATTGATAAGGCAGAAGCTTGGTATGAGACTCTTGATGCCACAGAATGCACTACATGGGACCAACTGCAGCAGAAGTTCTTGGAAAGATACATGCCACCCTCAAGGATCTTAAGAATGAAGCAAGAGATCACCCGATTTGTTATGAATCGGGGTGAGAAATTTTATGAGGCTTGGGACAGATTTAAAGATATGCTCAGGAGGTGCCCACAACATGGAATGTCTAAGGCTGAATACATAAGTATCTTCTACTATGGATTGGATTGTGAATCGCGTATTTTTATTGATGCATCATCAGGAGGAGCGTTGTTATCTAAGACAGCACTTGAAGCGGAAAAGTTGTTTGAAGACATCTCTATGAATACACGTGACTGGCCTGTAGTGAGAGATAGAGGATCATATGTACTTGGCGAGGTAGCGCAGGTTGAACATCAAGTGGTGAAGCCGAATAGGGATGATGAGATCGTCTCTAGTCTAGCTAACATCAACAAGCTACTAGAGTCCCAGCAGAGGCAGATCACAGAGTTGACACAAAGGGGGCCTAGTATGAAGCAGCAAGAAGTGAAGAGTGTTGAAGATACCTTCAATCGATACATGGCTGAGAATGATGCAAGGATTGATCATCTTGAGGATACCATGAATGTTGATCATGCAGATTTATCTAAGCAGATGAAGGAGCTTATGTTGGTTATGGGGCAGATGACCGCGAACGTGAATCAATTGACACAAAAATTGGAAGATAAAGCCATCACGTTAAGGTTTGGAACACAGTATGAAGGAACGACGAGGCCAAAATCAAATTTGGACATGACTAAGCATCGGTTCGACCAACATCCAGAGGGTTCGACCTGGCATACAGGTCGAACCTCACCATTCAGAGCACTCTGTTTTTCAAAATCATCGGTTCGACCAACACCAAGAGGGTTCGACCTGGCATACAGGTCGAACCATAGTCGAACCTCATCATTCAGAGCACTCTGTTTTGTCACAGCAACGGTTCGGCCACGACCGTAATGGTTTGACCTCTCAAACAGGTCGAACCCAGGTCGAACCGGAGGATAGAAACTTTACAGTAAGGCGGTTCGACCTAGGTGCCCATGGTTCGACCTACTCAACAGGTCGGACCTAGGTCGAACCAGAGGATAGAAACTTTACAGTGAGGTGGTTCGACCTAGGGAGAAGTGGTTCGACCTCCAACACTGGTCGAACCCTAGTCGAACCTCAAGAACAGAAAGAGAGCAGTCTTCCAGGAGATAGGTTCGACCATTATGTACCTGGTTCGACCTCTCTAATAGGTCGAACCCAGGTCGAACCTCGCCAAAACGTGCCTGTTGTTGCACCTAATGCTCCGCATGATGTGGATGCTACTCCAGTACCATTACATGAGCGGAATATTGAGCTTACAATGGAGAAGAAGTGGGAAAGAGCAAAGAAGTTGAGAGCGGAGAAGCTTAGATTGCAGATGGATAATGAAGATGTGGTTTTCTTTCTTGATCATGCAATGAAGATGCCCATGGAGACTCAATCGTGCAAGAGCATTGACATGGTTTCTAACTTGTTTAATCTTGATTTTTCTAAGACAGGTGATTTTGAATTTAAGTGGAAGGTTGACATGGAGGAGTCTAGACAGCCATGGGAGGAAGGAAATTTCAATGATCATATTTTTGTGACCAAGAAAGGTGAGGTGTTGAGTGTAGACAAGAAGAGGGAAAGAAAGTATTTGAAGGTGAGGATGCGAGAAGACCGTCCTCTACCGTCGTGACTCTACGACGTTAAACATGAGCGCCTGTTGGGGGCTTGCCCTTCCATTTTATTGCTTTATTTCTTTCGTGTGAGTAAGAAATTTTTATATTTAAGGTGCTTATTATTCGGCAATTACATCTTTGCAAACTTAGTTTCAACTTACGTTTTTACTAAGTTTGGGGGGGTGTGATGTTATTACCTCATTGAAGCACCAAGAATATAATCTTTTCTTTGTAATGTTTGCTAGGGGAGTTGATTTTTTGCGGTATATTGAAACTTTAATCGGTTTTGATATGTCGATTTTTTGCAATTTGCCTAGTGTTCAGTGGTATTTCTAGTGTGTGGAGTCGATTACATAGTCAATTAATTCTTTCGTATAGTTCTCCTATTTTATTATTGATGAATTCTGTGATGATGAGTTTGTTTGAGCTTTGATGATAGAAAAAGGTAAAAGAGTGGCAAGACGAGTTCTACATTGAAGCTTTGACTCGAGGAGCTCGTGCGTACGTTGAAGAAAAATCAGGTGCCCTCGTTTCCTTTTTCTAATTTTTATATGTGCTTTTAATTCATGGAGTGAATGATCGTGTTTATGGTGGTGATCCGTGTGAGCTTATATTGTTAAAATTATCTTTGAAATTCATATGCTCTTGAAATTGATGAAGGAAGTGTACTTGAGTTATATTGTGATATGAAGTTCTATGTATACTTGTGGGATATTGCTTACCATGAAAAGTGCTCTGTTACTTGTTAAAAACCCATGTGAGATTTTGAGCCTCGTTGATCATGTACATAATCACATGATATTTCTTTTCTGGTGAGTATCGTTCTTGTGTGTGTATTCTAGAACTTGCCTCTTGTCTTACTTGAGACTACATGTTATGTTAGATAATGGGAAATGATCTAAGGCCATCCTTGAAATTATGAGTCACTTAGCCAAATAATTTCCTACCAAATAATTTTATATCCGTAGTTAGCCCCGTTGAGCCTAAAAGCCTTATTTCTTTGGCAACCTACGAAGATAGCCACTTTGATATCATATTTGAGCCTTAAATTCCAATATTTAGTGGAGAATTAAATGCTGTCAAAGTGTGTGAATTGATTTTCATGGAGTTTGGAAGGAATAAAATATTTGGAGCTGTACAAGTGATTATGAGCTGAAAAATATGAGCTTAAAAATAATTTGCTTAGGGGTAGTGCCCGAAACTGGTACCCCAAGATGTTAGAGGTAGTGCCCGAAACTGGTACCTCGAGAGAGAAAAAGAGAAAAGAAAGGAAAAAATGTTGAGCTTGAAGGAAATGAGAGAAAAAAGAAAATTAGAAGAGCATGAAGCTGGATAGCCTTGAAGTGTAAAAATCTGCAGTACAAAAGATCTCTGATTTTAATTCTCTACTAATTGAGTTACTTTATCCATATATTTCCTACCCTTACCAAAGAGCCAACATTACATCCAAAAGAAAAGTCCTTTTTGATCCCATTGTCGAATCATACTTTTAAGTGGTGGAGAGTTTGAGACGTTTGGCAAGCTTATGGTTACGCACGCACTTGAATTGAATCTGAGCGTAAACACCTTATCCCATAAGTGTACATCTTTTACACTTGAGAGCGAGTGATATATACTTCTCGTGAGAACATGTCAATGGAGCATTTGAATTGGTGGTGATTGTCTTAACTTGTATGCTTTGAATTGATTATTACACGTGATAAGAGTTGCATGACCTAAGTTGACGACAATTGTATTTTAAATGGGGTATTGGTTATAGTCCTTGTTTCCCCGCTAATTTTCTTACTCTTTCTCTTTAGCTTTATTTTGTTGCCTCGAGACGAGCAACGGGTAAGTTTGGGGGTTTGATGAGAGTGAAAATAAGCGTGTTTTAATATCCAATTTAACACCTTTTTGATTGATATTGTAGTCTTATATGAGCACAAATGTCTTATATTCGATATATGTGAGAATTATGTGCACTTGAGGTATTTTGTTGTGTTTTAGGTGGAAAAAGGATGAAAAGTGCAAAGTTGGAGAAAAGGTGCAATTTGTGCAAGAATGCTGAAAACGCACGTCCAACTTTCATAATTATTCTGTGTTCTTATGGAGCTCAAAACTGATGTTGTGATACATGGATGGAAAGCTACTGAAGAGAGGGTCGTTTTGGCGTAAAGAACATCCTATTCGGAGGCCGAACGAGGAAGTTATGAGCAAAGTGGTGACACCGCGCGAGCTATGCCGAACAAAACAGATGTTCTACGTTCCATGGCTTGTTACAGATTCCATTCTTTGAGTTTTTATGAGTTCTTTATATGGATAGAAAGCCCAGGAAGACAGGATCGCGTGAGCACAAAAATCACTCAATTCGGAGATCGGATGTGAAAGTTATACGTGAAACGGCAAAACTGCACAAATCGGTTCGACCTAGGTTCGACCTGAGACATTCTGGTTCGACCTGTTGGGTTGGTCGAACCAAGCACCTGGGGCTTCCAGTAGGGTGGTTCGACCTGTGGTTCGACCTGTGCTTAGTGGTTCGACCTGTTTGCTGAGGTCGAACCGATATGCGGGAACTTACCATATCCGTATTTTCGAGGCCTAAACGTGTGTGATCACTTGAAAAGCCCATTCCAAGCCTAGGAGACGTGATTACAAGTATAAAAGCAGGTCTAGGAAGCCACAAAAGAGAAGAACACAACAACAAGAGAGGAGAAGAGAGGCCACAACATACAACACCCCAAAAGGGGGGATCACCCCCCAACCATCATCCACTTTCTTTTCTCCATCCATCCATCACTTTGAAGATTCGTTTGTGGAATCAAGAGGAGAACCAAGAGGAGAATTCAAGAGCGAGAAGGACGCGATGATGCCACATCAAGGGTCTATTCGTTTCCTAATTTATCTTGTATTTTCCGGACATCCGGGTAAGATCTACCCAACACCCATGATTGTTCTTCGCAACGTCATGGGCTAGAGCCTTTTTGGTAGAACTAGGGTTGTGAAGGTTTTATCTAGTTAATTGAACTTCCATGTATACACTGTTGGATTGTATACTAAAAGTCTAACTTTTTGTATGAACAATGTCATAACAATATTTGAAATGAGAATCATTGATCAAATGATTGCATATTATAATTTATTTTATATGCATGATGCAATAGTCCATTTACTTTATACTGTAGATAATATGTTGTGCGACAACACGCAGAAGATCATATTATCGGTTTTCTTATAAAGTATAAACAGATGCTCACAACTGAGATAGACGGGGACTCTCTATCGGTATGGTTGTAGTGTGGTTTGGTATTTGCTTGTCTTGGCTATAGAATCACATTAGTGCACTTGTGTGTATTGAGCAGGACCGCTTGAGATCGTTCGACTTATACTGACTTATAGGAGAACTTGATCTCAGTTATTATGAAAGTTCGTGCTCTTAATCCCTATACAATAACCTTGACACGTAGGGCAGTATGTATTTCTTTGATTCATCAATGGGTGAGATTTACATGTAATTAAAAAAACAAACTCGATGAGTTGGGAAATAGTATTGTCTCTATGGTGTGCTGTTGATTGTAGAAGGAATCCGTGTCTGTCATAGGTTGATGATGTCCCCTTGAGGAGCTCATAAGGATTATCGTGTAAACCCTGCAGGTGGAATTTATTCCGACATGATAATGAGGTTGAGTGGTACTACTCTTGGATGAGATATTAATTAATTGAGTTGTCAGTAACTTAAATTAATTAATGGACATTGTATATCTTAAACATGGGGAGACTAACGTGCTCATAATAAGAAGGAGCCCAAAACGTAATTTTGGGATTGGTACGGTAGTGCAATAATAATATTTTAGTGGAATATATTATTATTATTGGACTTAAGTATAAGCTTTGGGCTAAGCTTGGATACTTAAGCCCAATGGAAGCCCAACCCAATTTCTCCTCCTGGTCCCTGCTGTAGCCCATGTATATGAGTCACCTCAGCTTATCTGGAACCCTAATCTAATCTAATCTAACTGATTATTCACGTGTGATGAGGGTTGAGAGCAGATTGAGGAGGTCTCATAGATCGTCGCCCACACGACGTCGAGATCGGACTTGGGACATACGACAGAAGATCAGAAGGTAGTTTGCTGCTACTGTCTGCCGCCTTGCGAAATTTATATAAAATCATAAAGTGCTAAGAATTTGATGATCAATATACTGACGGGTCGAAGAGAGGATCGTCTGAAAACAAAGATCACTCAATTCCGACCTCAGACGAGGAAGTTATGGCCATTCTCGTGGGACTGCGCAGGCCGCCTGCGAGAATCAATCTTCATCAACATACCTTGGTGAACGGTAATCATTTCTATGATTTATTGCTTCCGCTGTGATAGAAATGTATGAATCCCTAACGGGTCACGTTAACCAAATGATCCAAGCACCAGCAATTGGTATCAGAGCTTCGGTTTCGTGGTGAAGCGTGACACGTTAGGCTAGGGTTTATGTGATTAATTTTTCAAAATTAGGATCTCATGTTTAGGGTTTTGATTTTACTGTGCAAACCATGAATATCCCTATGTGAAATATACCCTATATCATATATGTTCGTTGATGGTTGTGTGTGAGAGGATTCGACGAAAACTGTTCGTCAATTTCACATGGAAGGAAGAAATTGAGAGAAAATCCAGCGCAGTGATATTGCAGAGGTAATAACTGTAGTTTCAACCGTCGGATCAGGCTGATTTTTGGTCAGCACATTCGGATTTTGTGAATTTACATTCTGAACGGTGAAGATCGTATTTGGAGCTTTGTGTTGTCGGGAATACGCCGAAAATAGAAGCAATTTTTTGGGCGATTCTGTTCTGCGCAGTCGAGGGAAAAGAGCTATTTCTCACAATCTAACCGTTGGATCGACCTGTAATTTGGACAGCATGTTCAAAACTCACAGGCGTAGATTCTGGACGGTGGAGATTGGATTCCCAGGTTTCTACAGTTGCGAACCCTGAATGACAGATGGTGTAGTTTGATGTTGCGCGTTGGGCTGAACTTGATTCCGTGCAAGTAGGCCCTTGGACGAGCGACAGTTCGAGTGGATTTGCATCAGGTTCGATTGGTCTACATCAGGTTCAATCGATGCTGTACCAGGTTCGAGCAGATTTGTATCAGGTTCGATTGGTCTGCATCAGGTTCGATCGATGCTGTACCAGGTTCCAGCGGATTTGTATCAGGTTCGATTGGTCTGCATCAGGTTCGATTGATGCTACACCAGGTTCGAGCGGATTTGCATCAGGTTCGGTTGGTCTACATCAGGTTCGATCGATGCTGCACCAGGTTCAAGCGGATTTGCATCAGGTTCGATTGGTCTACATCAGGTTCGATCGATGCTGTACCAGGTTCGAGCGGATTTGTATCAGGTTCGATTGGTCTGCATCAGGTTCGATTGATGCTACACCAGGTTCGAGCGGATTTGCATCAGGTTCGGTTGGTCTGCATCAAGTTCGATCAATGATGTACCAGGTTCGAGCAGATTCACATCAGGTTCGATTGGTCTGCATCAGGTTCGATCGACTCTGCACTAGGTTCGAGCGGGTTTGCATCAAGTTCGACTGGTCTGCATCAGGTTCCGCGTGAGTCTTCACAATATGATCGGGCAGGATGCCAGAGTGGTGCAGCAGGCTGCAGGGAGGTCGATCCCCATCGCAGTTGTCCGCATTCGTGATTGGTGGCGAACAATCGAATTCGCTGTTATATAACTGTTATAATTGATTTATTAATTGATTATTGTTATATATGTATGCATGATTCTCTATGATTTATTGCCTTAAATAGAAGCATGCTAGATTGCGTATTATATTTGGTATATTATATGCATGTATGTTGGAGTGTTGATCAAGTCAACTTATTTTTGGCAATTTATTTCATTATATATAACTGCTATAATTGTTTTATTGGTCAATTATTGTTATATATTTGGAAGTATGAGCATGCTAGGTTGCATATTTTATTCTGAAATATTATATGCATGTAAAAACCCTCGGTCTTAAATAACTAAGTGGGAGAGGGGATTGGTAAAAATTTCCGCTGCCTCCATTATTAGTTTGTAAGTGATGTGAGTAAACTTGCGTGTTGGCAATAGGCCTTCCTCCCTAACGGATGAGTTTATTCACGGATCACTGGTACAGACTTCATTACATAATTATTGTTTGTAATGTGGCACATGAACTTGCGTGTTGGCAATAGGCCTTCCTCCCTAACGGATGAGTTTATGTGGGGCTCACTGGTATAAACTTATAATTGATTATTGTAGGAAGCTATCCGAGCGCGTGTGTACTTCTCCAACTGTAAGGCACACAAGCTCGCGCAGTGGACTTGGGATCAAATAATGGTATACACTTAGGTGTAAATAATTAGTATCCTCCCCAACGGAGTCACTGCTATTATTTGCATGGCTAAAGAGGAACCGACTATTAATTATTTTGTCATAAAGTTAGGTTGACAAATGAAATTAATTGGTAAAACCTTCTCTTGTAAATGTTTGGGTTTGTAAACGTCCACACTAACGTGGCTTGCAGACTCACGGTGCTTGAGATGTCGGTGAATTTTATTTTTATATTGTTTTGAGGGAATCAATATAAAAGGATAAAATTCGAAGTTTTGATCGGTAAATTAATTTATGATTCTCTGATTTTCAAATGGTTTTATCTCACATATTATTAACTAAAAGAAATTATATTTACTTGTCCAAATTAGATGATTAGAAAAGAATTTTGGTTTTGAATTTTACTGCTTAAGAAAATACATGTGTGTTCTCACAAGGGACGTCTCATGATGCCTATTAAAGTCTCTAGTGAAGAGATGAGAGGTTCATAGAAATATGATGGTCTCATGTAACTCTTTGGATACTTGAATAAGTTAAAAGGCAGAAGATCATGATTTAATTTGATGAATGAATTGGGAAAGCATGGAGTATAAATTGAAGGGAAACCTAGATCAATTTAATTCTTCGTGAATTGCCTAGATGTTTTTGAGTAAGTTCCACCTGAATTACAATAGTATGTATATGGTGGAAAACTTCTGGCAAAACATGTGGCAAAGGAAAGCCATTTTCATCATAATGTGAACAAGTTTTATATCTTATTCACTAGTTGTTTAAAACATGATTAGTGATGGCATTTACTAACACGAAGTGTGCAGATACTGGAATCACTAAATGTTTATTACTAAGTGAGGATAAGATTATTATGACATGGGTAAAACTACAAGAGTACTGGCTATTGCAGTGGGAGTTGTCTATTTATCTAATGATATGAGTAGACGTTTGATTATGAGAAATTATTTTACGTACATTTTCATAGAAAGAATTTGATTTCAGTTTCTATGCATTAATAGATGGATACTCCATTTCATTTAAATGACATGGTCATTATAATGAAAGATAGAGTTGTAATCTGTTATTGTACGTTGGTGAACAATTTGTATACTCTTAAATCATGTATATTCCACAGATGCAACAAATAGTAATTAATAATAAATCTTCTAATCTTAGTAAGAGAAAGATATCTTCGGATATGAACTAAATGTTGGATTGTATACTAAAAGTCTAGGTTTAGTATGAACAATGTTATAACAATTAATTTGAAATGAGAATCATATGATCAAATGATTGCATCTTATAATTTATTTATATGTTCGATGCAATAGTCCACTTACTTTATACTGTAGATAATATGTTGTGCGACAACACGCGGAAGATCATATTATCGGTTTCCTTATAAAGTATAAACAGATGCTCACAACCGAGATAGACGGGGACTCTCTATCGGGATGGTTGTAGTGTGGTTTGGTATTAGCTTGTCTTGGCTATAGAATCACTCTAGTGCACTTATGTGTATTGAGCAGGACCACATGAGATCGTTCAACTTAGACTGACTTATAGAAGAACTTGATCTCTGTTATTATGGATGTTCGTGCTCTTAATCCCTATACAATAACCTCGACACGTAGGGCAGCATATATTTCTTTGATTCATCAATGGGTGAGATTTAGATGCAATTAAATCAATAAACTCGGTGAGTTGGGAAATAGTGCTGTATCTATGGTGTGCTGTTGATTGTAGAAGGAATCCGTGTCCGTCATAGGTTGATGATGTCCCCTTGAGGAGCTCATAAGGATTATCATGTAAACCCTGCAGGTGGAATTTATTCCGGCATGATAATGAGGTTGAGTGGTACTACTCTTGGATGAGATATTAATTAATTGAGTTGTCAGTAACTTATATTAATTAATGGACATTGTATATCTTAAACATGGGGAGACTAACGGGCTCATAATAAGAAGGAGCCCAAAACGTAATTTTGGGATTGGTACGGTAGTGCAGTAATAATATTTTAGTGGAATATATTATTATTATTGGACTTAAGTATAAGCTTTGGGCTAAGCTTGGATACTTAAGCCCAATGGAGGCCCAACCCAATTTCTCCTCCTGGTCCCTGCTGTAGCCCATGTATATAAGTCACCTCAGCTTATCTGGAACCCTAATCTAATTCATTATTCACGTTTGATGAGGGTTGAACAGCAGATTGAGGAGATCTCGTTGATCGTCGCCCACACGACGTCGAGATCGACTTGGGACATACAGCAGAAGACCGGAAGGTCATTTGCTGCTGCAGTTCGTCATGTTACAAAATTCATATAAAATCGTACAGTACTCCGATTTTGATGTATTATATACTGATGAAAAGCCGTCGAAGAGAGGATCGTCTGAGCGTAAAGACCACTCAATTCTGACATCAGAAGAGGAACTTATGGCTATTCTCGTGGGACTGCGCAGTCTGCCAGCGAGAATTCAACCTCTACATCAACCCTTGGTGAAAGGTAATGCGTTTCATGTTTACTTGCTTCCGCTGCTTGTTAGAAATACATGGAACCCTAACGGGTCACGTTAACCAAACGATCGAATGCCAACAATTGGTATCAGAGCTTCGGTTTCGTGGTGAAGCGTGACACGTTAGGATAGGGTTTATGTGATTAATTTTTCGGAATTAGGATTACATGTTTAGGGTTTTGGTTTTATTGCGCAAACCATGAATATCCCTATGTAATATATACCCTATATCATATCTATTCGTCCATGGTTGTGTGTGAGAGGATTCGACGAAAACTGTTCGTCAATTTCACATGCAAGGAAGAAAGAGAGGGCAAAAATAGAATCACGCTTTTGAGAGAAAATCCAGCGTAGTGATATTACAGAGGCAATAACCAGAGTTTCAACGGTCGGATTGATCTGTAATTTGGTCAGCACGTTCAGACCTTGTGGATGTACATTCTGAACGGTGGAGATCGAATTTGGAGCATTTTCTTGCTGGGAGTACGCTGAAAACAGAAGCAGATATTTGGGCGATTCTGTTTTGCGCAGTCGAGGGAAAAGTGCCGTTTCTGACAAACTAATCGTTGGATCGAGCTGTAATTTGGTCAACAGTTCAGACCTTGTGGATGTACATTCTGAACGGTGGAGATCGAATTTGGAGCCTTTTCTTGCTGGGAGTACGCTGAAAACAGAAGCAGATATTTGGGCGATTCTGTTTTGCGCAGTCGAGGGAAAAGTGCCGGTTCTGACAAACTAATCGTTGGATCAAGCTGTAATTTGGTCAGCACGTTCAGACCTTGTGGATGTACATTCTGAACGGTGGAGATCGAATTTGGTACCTTTTCTTGCTGGGAGTACGCTGAAAACAGAAGCAGATATTTGGGCGATTCTGTTTTGCGCAGTCGAGAGAAAAGAGCCGTTTCTCACACAATAACCGTTGGATCTATCTGTAATTTGGACAGAATGTTCAAGACTTACAGTAGTAGATTCTGGACGGTGGAGATTGGATTCTAAGGTTCTTTCAGTTTCGAACTACGAACGACAGTTGGTGTAGTTTGGTGTTGCGCGTTGGGCTGAACTTGGTTCCATGCAAGTAGGCCCTTGGACGAGCGACAGTCCGGGCGAGGGGCACTCGTCAAGGCACTTGGGGCGCTCCCTGACATAATTGGTGGTGGGATATGACGATGGACGTCTTGGGGCACAAGCAATCCTGCTTGTTGCGTAAGGCATCGATTCCACAGTAGGAGTGTCGGACAAGACATTAAAATTTAGAGGCGTTTTTATTCCTAATATATATAACTGTCATAATTGATTTAATTATCTATTATTGTTATATATATATATATATATATGGATGCCTGATCTCTATGATTTATTGTCTTATATAGAAGCATGCTAGATTGCTTATTATATTTGGTATATTATATGCATGTATTGCTAGAGTGTTGGATAAGACATCCAATTTTAAGAAAACTAATTCCTAATATATAACTGCCATAATAGTTTGTATATTATTGTTATATATGGATGTCGAATTAATTCCTAATATATGACTGCTATAATTGATTTAATAATCTATTATTGTCATATATGAATGTCGAATTAATTCCTAATATATAACTGCTATAATTGATTGTCTATTATTGTTATATATGGATGTTGAATTGATTCCTAATATATAACTGACATAATTGATTTAATTATCTATTATTGTTATATATGGTTGCTCGTCGATATCGATGATTTTGATAATCTAGACGATATGACGATCGATATCAATAGTTTCGGAATTTTGATAATCTTGATGTTTTTCGAATATTTGATAATCTAGTTGATATCGATGATTTTGATAATCTGGACGACATCGACGGTCGATATCGATGGTTTCGAAAATTGGACAATCTGGAAATTTTGAAAATTTGATAGTCTGGAAGTCTTTGCTGATATTCGTGCCTGGTGGCGAACAATCGAATTCGCTGATATATAACTGTTAATGATTGATTTAATTATTGATTATTGTTATATATGTATGCATGACTCTCTGTGATTTACTGCCTTATGTGCCGTAATAGAAGCATGCTAGCGTTGCGTATATTATTCTGAATATTATATGCATGTAAAAACCCTCGGTTTTAAATAACTAAGTGGGAGAGGGGATTGGTAATTAATTCCCGCAGCCTCCATTATTGGTTTGTAAGTGATGTGAGTAAACTTGCGTGTTGGCAATAGGCCTTCCTCCCTAACGGATGAGTTTATTCACGGATCACTGGTACAGACTTCATTACATAATTATTGTTTGTAATGTGGCACATGAACTTGCGTGTCGGCAATAGGCCTTCCTCCCTAACGGATGAGTTTCTGTGGGGCTCACTGGTACAAACTTATAATTGATGATTGTAGGAAGCTATCCGAGCGCGTGTGTACTTCTCCAACTGTAAGGCACACAAGCTCGCGCAGTGGACTTGGGATCAAATAATGGTGTACACTTATGTGTAAATAATTAGTATCCTCCCCAACGGAGTCACTGCTATTATTTGCATGGCTAAAGAGGAACCTTCTATTAATTATTTTGTCATAAAGTTAGGTTGACAAATGAAATTAATTGGTAAAACCTTCTCTTGTAAATGTTTGGGTTTGTAAACGTCCACACTAACGTGGCTTGCAGACTCACGGTGCTTGAGATGTCGGTGAATTTTATTTTTATATTGTTTTGAGGGAATCAATATAAAAGGATAAAATTCGAAGATTTGATCGGTATATTTATTTATGATTTTCTGTAATTTCAAATGGTTTTATCTCGCTTATTGTTAACTAAAAGAAATTATATTTACTGGTCCAAAATTAGATGATTAGAAAAGAATCTTGGTTTTGAATTTTACTGCTTAAGAAAATACATGTGTGTTCTCACAATGGACGTCTCATGATGCCTATTAAAGTCTCTAGTGAAGAGATGAGAGGTTCATAGAAATATGATGGTCTCATGTAACTCTTCGGATACTTGAGTAAGTTAAAAGGCAGAAGATCATGATTTAATTTGATGAATGAATTGGGAAAGCATGGAGTATAAATTGAAGGGAAACCTAGATCAATTTAATTCTTTGTGAATTGCCTAGATGTTTTTGAGTAAGTTCCACCTGAATTACAATAGGATGCATATGGTGGAAAACTTCTGGCAAAACATGTGGCAAATGAAAGCCATTTTCATCATAATGTGAACAAGTTTTATATCTTATTCACTAGTTGTTTAAAACATGATTAGTGATGGCATTTACTGACACGAAGTGTGTAGATACTGGAATCACTAAATGTTTATTACTAAGTGAGGATAAGATTGTTATGACATGGGTAAAACTACAAGAGTAGTGGCTATTGCAGTGGGAGTTGTCTATTTATCTATTGATATGAGTAGACGTTTGATTTTATGAAATTGTCTTTACGTACATTTTCATAGAAAGAATTTGATTTCGATTTCTATGCATTAATAGATGGATACTCCATTTCATTTAAATGACTTGATCATTATAATGAATGATAGAGTTGTAATCTATTATGGTACGTTGGTGAACAATTTGTACACTCTTAAATCATGTTTATCCCCTGGATGCGACAAATAGTAATTAATAATGAGTCTTCTAATCTAGTAAGAGAAAGGTACCTTCGGAAATGAATTTCCCACCTTAATGGTGTGACGAATAGAAGGAATAGCACTCTTATGGTAGTAATTAGATAGATGATGAATTATTTGGAATTACTAAATTCATTTTATGGATATGCCCTAGGAACAGTAATTCGTAAGAATGTTTTTCTATTTGTGGGATATCCTAGAAAAATGAAGGATGATTTATTTAGTCCACAAGATCGAAGAGTGATTGTTAACATAAACACTAGATTTTTGGAAAAAGGACTATGTAATAAATCAAATACCCATGTATAAGTTGTTCTAAAGGAAGTGAGAGGAAAACACAAAGTATAAGTACCAAGTGTACAAGAGGATATACCACAAGGTAAACTGCAACGCGTGTCACGTCTGATATACAATTGCATGTAGTGCCTTGTCGTAGTGGGAGGGTTCTTCGACAACTTGTAAGATACATGTTTTGGGAAAGTCATAAGACTTGGTCCCTCGCAAACATGAAATGGACCCACGGATACGACGAAGCACTACAAGTTAGAAATGCCTAATCCTAGCAAAGTGCAATGAATATTAAAATAGAACGATTTTAAATTAGGTCTGGATGCTTGTTGAACAGCTAAATGGCGTAAAAGCCATTGGAAGCGGGCATGCAAGAATAAAAGAGGATCATAGAATAAGGTGAAAACCTTGGAAGCAAGCTTGTTGCGAAAAGGTATACTCAGAAAGAAAGGGTTCGATTATGAGAAAACCTATTCGCCGGTAGCTATGCCTAAGTTGATCCGAACTCTTTTATTTGTTGCTACTCATATGAAATATGAGGGATAGCAAATAGATGTCGAGACAGCTTTCCTGATTGGAAGTCTTAAGAGAAACATCTATGTGAAGCAACCAGAGTGATTCATTGCAAAGAGCTAAGAGCATTGTGATAGTGAGCTTAAAAGTATCCATTAATGGACTAAAACAAGCTTCAAGATCATGAAACATCCGTTTTGATGAGGTAATCCAGTGACATGGATCTAATCAATGATCGGATGGGTCTTGTGTATTGAAAAGAGTGATGAAAACGTGGTGGTATTTCTTGTACTATACATAGATATTATCTTGCTCATTGGAGACAATGAAAGAGTATTATCGGGCGTATGGGGTATGGTTAATAAAGCGGTATAAGATGAAGGACTTAAGAGGAGCAAAAATATCCTTTTGATCACGGTAATACGGATCACAAGAAAGGATGTTATGCTTATCTCAAGCTTCATGAAATGATACAATCCTTACTCGTTTTAGCATGTGACTTTATCTAAGGAAATGTGTCTTGAGACACAAAAGGAAGATAAAGGTGATGAAAGCGGTTCCTTATGCTTCGGCGAATAAGGAAGCTTAATCTTAGGAATGCTATGCGCGAGAATGTATATCTATTTTGCTGAACGCATGAACAGTGGGTATCAACGTAACCCGGAACAAGAATGATGAACTGTGGTAAGACATATATGAAGTGCCTGAGAAGGACTGGAAATTATATGTAAGCTTACTGGGCAAATTCACTGCTTCTTGTGGATTACGTAGATTCGGATTTTTTAGTCAGATTGGACGACAGTAAATCCACCTCAAGGTTATGTGTTTAATTTTAGGAAGTTGAGTCATAATGTGGAGGAGTGTTATATAGAAATTTATTTCAGACTCCGGACTCCATCATGGAAAGATGATAAATTGGAGCCTATGAGGCAACGTATCTGTATGACTCTAGAAACTTCATGATGGACTTTGTAGTGTTTCTAAGTTTGCCCAAGGATATCAAAATTTTTATTGATGATATTGGTGCAGTTGCAAACTTGAAGGAATCACGAGCCCATAAGGCAATTAAACAAATTGAGTGCAAGTACCACCTGTTACGAGAAATCGTATGATGAGGGGAAGGTTGTTGTCGCCTAGATTGCATCGGATGATGACCTAGTAAATCCATTAACAATGACCTTAAGGCGAGAGCTTTTAATGGTCGTGTAGTGGGAGTGGGAATCAGATGTATGGCGGAAGACATAACAACATAGTCTTTTAGTATAAGTGGGAGATTGTTGGATTGTATACTAAAAGTCTAGGTTTAGTATGAACAATGTTATAACAATTAATTTGAAATGAGAATCATATGATCAAATGATTGCATCTTATAATTTATTTATATGTTCGATGCAATAGTCCACTTACTTTATACTGTAGATAATATGTTGTGCTACAACACGCGGAAGATCATATTATCGGTTTCCTTATAAAGTATAAACAGATGCTCACAACCGAGATAGACGGGGACTCTCTATCGGGATGGTTGTAGTGTGGTTTGGTATTAGCTTGTCTTGGCTATAGAATCACTCTAGTGCACTTATGTGTATTGAGCAGGACCACATGAGATCGTTCAACTTAGACTGACTTATAGAAGAACTTGATCTCTGTTATTATGGATGTTCGTGCTCTTAATCCCTATACAATAACCTCGACACGTAGGGCAGTATATATTTCTTTGATTCATCAATTTGTGAGATTTAGATGCAATTAAATCAATAAACTCGGTGAGTTGGGAAATAGTGCTGTATCTATGGTGTGCTGTTGATTGTAGAAGGAATCCGTGTCCGTCATAGGTTGATGATGTCCCCTTGAGGAGCTCATAAGGATTATCATGTAAACCCTGCAGGTGGAATTTATTCCGGCATGATAATGAGGTTGAGTGGTACTACTCTTGGATGAGATATTAATTAATTGAGTTGTCAGTAACTTATATTAATTAATGGACATTGTATATCTTAAACATGGGGAGACTAACGGGCTCATAATAAGAAGGAGCCCAAAACGTAATTTTGGGATTGGTACGGTAGTGCAGTAATAATATTTTAGTGGAATATATTATTATTATTGGACTTAAGTATAAGCTTTGGGCTAAGCTTGGATACTTTAGCCCAATGGAGGCCCAACCCAATTTCTCCTCCTAGTCTCTGCTGTAGCCCATGTATATAAGTCACCTCAGCTTATCTGGAACCCTAATCTAATTCATTATTCACGTGTGATGAGGGTTGAACAGCAGATTGAGGAGATCTCGTAGATCGTCGCCCACACGACGTCGAGATCGACTTGGGACATACAGCAGAAGACCGGAAGGTCATTTGCTGCTGCAGTTCGTCATGTTACAAAATTCATATAAAATCGTACAGTACTCCGATTTTGATGTATTATATACTGATGGAAAGCCGTCGAAGAGAGGATCGTCTGATTGTAAAGACCACTCAATTCTGACTTCAGAAGAGGAACTTATGGCTATTCTCGTGGGACTGCGCAGTCTGCCAGCGAGAATTCAACCTTTACATCAACCCTTGGTGAAAGGTAATGCGTTTCATGTTTACTTGCTTCCGCTGCTTGTTAGAAATACATGGAACCCTAACGGGTCACGTTAACCAAACGATCGAATGCCAACACT